>PVKS010035139.1:0-20309 GCA_004027875.1 Aplodontia rufa
AGATCCTGAGACAAACCCCCATATCTTTAACTATCTGATATTTGATAAAGGGGGCAAAAGCATAGTGTGTAAGAAAGACAACCTGTTCAACAAATGGTGTTGGACAAACTGGACAACCATGTGTAGACAGCTGAAGCTGGATCCTTGTCTTTCACCCTGCACAAAAATTAAATCTAAATGGATCAAAGACCTGGATATTAAACCAACAACTTTAAACTTACTTGAAAAAAAAGAAGTAGGGTCAACACTAGAGCTTATAGGAGTCGGTGACCACTTCCTTAACAAAACTCCCATGGCTCAAGCTGTAAAATCAAGAATAAATGAATGGGATTCAATTAAACTAAAAAGTTTTTGCACAGCTAAAGATCTAGTCAAGAGCATCAAGAGAGAACCTACAGAATGGGAGAAAACCTTTGCCTGCTACACCTCGGACAGAGGGCTAATATCCAGAATATACAGGGAACTACAGAAACTAAACTCCAAAGCCACAAATAATCCAATCAACAAATGTGCTACGGATCTTAAAAGAAACTTCTCACCAGTGGAAGTCCAGAAAGCCCATAAATATATGAGAAAATGCTCTACATCATTAGCTATAAGGGAAATGCAAATCAAAACTTCAATGAGATACCACCTCACTCCTGTTAAAGTGGCAAAAATGCAAAATTTGAACAACAACAGATGCTGGAGGGGCTGTGGGAAAAGAGGAACACTGTCACACTGCTGGTGGGACTGCAAACTGGTTCAGCCATTATGGAAAGCAGTGTGGAGAATCCTCAAAAAATTAAGGATGGAACCATCTTAAATTGCTATTTTAAATTGATTATTTGAAGTCTATCAGAAAATGGAGATAGACCTTTTATTAAAAATAAAATGCAGACAGCTGGAGTGGTGGCTCAGCAGTTACGGCACTTGCCAGGTGTGCATAAGTACGAGAGTTCAAACCCCAGCACCACGTACACAACAATGTCTTGGAGCAACAAAAGCCATGTGAAAAAACTAAATAAAACTCTCTCTCTCTCTCTCTCTCTCTCTGTCCTTCTTTCTTAAAAATAAAAAAATTTTAAAAAGCAGGGCTGGAGCAATGACTCAGGGGTTATGGTGATTGCCTGACATGTATGTGTAAGGATGCAGGTTCGAACCCCTGCACCATGTATATAGTGAAGTGTTAGAGCAATTAAAGCCACATGAAAAACTAAATAAAATTGATTCTCTCTCTCTCTCTCTCTCTCACTGCCCCTCTTTCTTAAAAAAAAGTAAATTGATTACCAGCTGTTTAAGTATAAATTATTCTAAATATAAATTATTCTACATTTATATTTTTTTAAGGGAGAGAGGGAGAGTGAGATAGAAAGAGAGAATCAGTTTTATTGAGTTTTTCGTCCGGATTTTGTTGCTCAGACACTTAGTTGTGTACGTGGTGCTGGGGTTTGAACTCGGGTCCTCCCGCTTGTAAGGCAAGTGCCGAAACCACTCCAGCCCTGTGTTGGTACTTCTTGTTTGTTTCTATTACTATACCTTCCTGATTTTATTTTTATTTAATAATTAGAAATTACCATTATAGGGCTGGAGCGATGGTTCAGCAGTTACCGTGCTTGCCTTGCAAGAAGGAGGACCTGGGTTTGAATGCTAGCACCACATACACAACTAAGTGTTAGAATGACAAAGACCAGATGAAAAAATAAATAAAACTGATTCTCTGTGTCTCTCACTGTCCCTCTATCTCTTTTTAAAAAAAAGAAAAAGAAAAGAAATTACCACTGTAAATTTCCCCATGTAACTAAAATGAAGCTGAAATTTAGCAATTAAATTAATTATTATGAATACTAGAACAAACTGCAGGCTGAGAATTTTTATTCTTAATTATAGGTGTCCGGTTTAATTTTTGTACTATAGCCATGATACAATAACTATCAGCTTCATGTTTTTATTTATTTTTTAACAGAGAAAGGGACAGTGAGAGGAGAGAGAGACAATCAATTTTATTTAGTTTTTCACGTGGCTTTCGTTGCTCAGACACTTGGTTGTGTATTGGTGCTGGGGTTCCGGCCTGGGTCCTCCCGCATGCCAGGCAAGCGCTGTAACCACTGAGCCACCACTCCAGCCCCCATGTTTTCATTTTCTTCATTACATTGTTTCATATAACAAGGTTAAGATGAAAATAATGCTCCAGATTGTTGATACACAGAAGCTGGATCTGTGGATCACTGGAGTGGTGGCTCGGTGGTTATGGTGCTTGCTCGGCATGCTCAAGTACACAGGTTCAAACCCCAGCACCCACGTACACAACTAAGTGTCAGAGCAATGAAAGCCACGTGAAAAACTCAATAAAAATTGATTCTTTCTCTCTCTCTTTAAAAAACAAAAAGGAAGCTGGATCTATGTTCGTATCTATTTTTTCTGCCATTGTTAATGAGTTATATTTGTTTGTGGGCATTTTCAGCGGAAAGAGCTGGAAATATGGATTCCTTTAAAAATCATGAGTGTAAGCTAATAATTCTGATATAAATTCCACTTCAAAGAGACTTAATATCTTGATTTTATCTTTGTATCCTAACATTTATCTTCTAAAAACCTTGGTTGCTGCCAGGCACAATGTCACACATCTGTAATCCCAGCGACTCAGGAGGCTGAGGCAGGAAGACAGCAGTTTTGAGGTCAGCTTTAGCACCTTAACAAGACCTTACACAACTTAGCAAGACCCTGACTCAAAATGGGGGTGTGGCTTAGTGGTAAAGGGCCTCTGGGTTCAATCTGCAGTATCCAAAAAAAAATTTTTTTTAAATTGTGGTTGCTTTGTGTCCACACAAAGATGCCAAACAAAACAAACCAAGAATCTTTGGGTGGCAGGGTGGGGCTGCAGCTCAGTAATAGAGCATGTGCTTAGCACATGTGAAAACCTGAGTTCAAAACCCAGCACCCCAAAAGAATCTTGGTTGCTAAAAATCCTTAACTTCATTACTTATTTACTTTAGCATGGTACATGTAGAAATTTAAAAATAAATTAAATAAGCATATAAAATATGTAATTTTCTTTCTTTTTTTTTTTAAAGAGAGAGGGACAGTGAGAGAGAGAGAGAGAGAAGCAATTTTTATTGAGTTTTTCACATGGCTTTCGTTGCTCTGACACTTAGTTGTGTATGTGGTGCTGGGGTTTGAACCCGTGTACTCACGCATGCCAGGCAAGCACTGTAACCGCCGAGCCACCGCTCCAGCCCTGTAATTTTCATTTATATTATATATTTGTGTATATAATAGTTTGCCTGTTTTACATGTTAAAAGGGTTCAGCCATTAACACTGGCCTGCCACCCTGAATGGAGCTGGAAAGCTCTGCCATGTCCTGCTGCTCAGCTTTCCCACTGGGGACAGATGGAGTAGACACTGTGTTCTGAAGTCTCTTAGATTGACCATTTTCTCTGGTGGATGTGTCCACAACCATACAACTCCATTCACTTTGGTTTCTGTTTAATGTTTAGGGGTTGTTTTGCTATTTGCATTTAAAATTCTTCGTGAGGCACTTGGCAAGGCTGTTTAGAGATGCTCCCTTGCACATCCATGGCCTCTTCCCTCCCTGCAGTGCTCAGTTTATCCTCCCCATTGCTTCGTGCAAATACAAACAAGTTCCTAGCCCCATGGTCACCTTTCTTACCAAACATGAGCACAGCATGTATACAGTCAGCGTCCTGACACGTGCACATTTGTCTTCAGTCCTCTTTGGTGCATACTTCGGAGAGGCGTGGTGGTGGGGCCCTGGGATAAATCCACATTCCTCTGTTCCAGGAAAGGCTGCTTCCACCCAGCTGCAATGCTCCACATCACCACCAGTGGCCAAGGGGGCGCCATTTCTCCACGTCCTCACCAGCATTTGCTGTTACTGACTTTTTTATTGCCCTCCTCGTCAGACAGGATGTGGTAGCTGATGGTAACTGGTTTTCATGTCCCTGTGGCTGAGCTCGATGTCTATTTTCCTCTCATACTGCGTATCTTGCTGCGGTGTTTCTTCTGCTTGTAAAACCATCCCCCTTTTTCTATCCCCTCCAGAGCAGTCTAGCAGCGATGAGCGAGAGTCAACTGCGGCTCATGGTTTGACAGGGTTTATAGCTGTGACGTGCATGTGAACACATGGCAGAGCTCATCAAATTGTATGCTTTGAACATATGCAGCTAATGACATACCAATTACATATTAATAAAGCTGTCAAGACGCACAAACAAAAATAGTACCGCAGGAATCAGGAGTAATGATCTCATGCCAGGTGCCTAGAATAGTTACAGGTGCCTTTTTCCTAAAACGTGTCTGGCTCTGTAATTAACTGAGAGCCCTTTGCCTATGCGTCCTTACAAGGTAGCGTCTCAGAACTTTGCTTGGCAGTAGGCCTCATGGAGGGAAGAATGAAGGGAGGCCCTCAGAGAGGGCGTGGGGCCTGCGTGGTGGATGCAGGAGCAGGAGGCCTGTTGGTGGGGGGCACAAAGCACCCAACACTCAGACTCTCTGCACTGTCTGCTGAGCCAGCTGTGGCTTGGAGTAACCCTGTGCTGTGGGCCACCAACCCTGGGCCCTGGCTAAGCAATCAACACCACAGTTTCAGGGACAAACAGCAAATGATCTAAACCTGGAAAAAAAATCTCTGTCCATGACCTTGATAAACAGATGGAAGTTTCAGTAGCTTCATGCACGTGCCCTTCCATGGGCTCAGTCAACAGTGTCACATATGAAGGTGAACAAATGCTAATTGACAATAAATGCTAAAAATTACAGTTAGCATTAAAGTCAGTGTCATTTCACATATTCCAGTCAGGGAGGTGATTATTAACCTCGGAACACAGGAGAACACAAACTGGCTTATGTAGGCTCAATCCTCCCCATCTTACTTGAAATTAAGTTTTTTTAAGAAGAAATATTTCAAAGGACAATAAACATTTTTAAATAATGTTATTCCAAAGAATTTAGAACTCCATGGCAACATGCAACACACACACACACACACACACACACACAAATGGTCCCTCCTAACAAGGACCTTCATAACCAGTGGCACGTGCACACACAAGGGACTAACGGAAGAGCAATAGCCATCAGATGGCTGGAGACCCAGAGAGCGAGAACATAGAGTTCTGCCACCCAGCAAGGGTGGCCCCACAGCAAACAATAAATGAATACATGTACTAAATATACATGTGAAAAAAATCACATGAATCTAAGTTGTAGGGTGTGTAAATGAATTTTAAACCCAAGTTTGAATATGGATCAGAAAAAACTCTATAAACAGACGATCCTTGACTTATGATGGAACTGCATTCTCACTGTGAGTTAAAAATGTGGTAAGTCAAAAGCGCATATTATTGGGCTGGGAAAGTAGCTCAGTGGTACAGCCCTTGTCTAGCAAGCATGAAGCTTTGGGTTCAATTCCCAGTACGAAGAAGAAGAAGCAAGAAGAAAGAAGGAGGAGGAGGAAGGGGAGGAAGAGGAGAAGGAGAAGGAGAAAGGAGGAGGAGAAGGAGGAGGAGGGAGGGGGAGGGGGAGAAGAAGAAGGGGGGAGGGGAGGGGAGGAGGAGAAGAAGAAGAGGAAGAAAGGAATTTTAACCACCTAATCTACTCACCATCTAGCACACCTTGGAGTGTGAGCTGCTGCTTCTCGTGCTCTGGGGCTGATAGGAGGACATGTCTTCCTGCCACCATCCAGCATCCAGAGATTGGGCTGCTGCTAGCTTGGGAAAAGAGCAAAATGTACAATTCAGCCCACTGGGATGGGACACACCTGTAGTCCATGCTATGCGGGAGACTGAGGCAGGAGGATGGCTTGAGGCCAGGAGCTGGGGTCCAGTCTGAGCAACATAAGGAGACTCCACCCCTACAGATAAAAAATCAAAAGCCAAACCACATGAGTTTCGGACCTGGCAAAGTGACACAGAGAGCACCGGGAGCAGCGCATCTCCCGGGCACCACCTGTGCAGGTACTTTTGAGGCACCCTTCTCCCCGTCTTGCATATGGACTAGTGTCTCTAGCTCCTTCCTCAAACTTCTCACAGGATCCTGAACCGGTATTCTGGACTGATGATTAGTTTTCCAAGCCCAGCCTCAAATATCCCTGGGCTACGGTAAGGGTTTCAATTCAGCGGTCCCGCCTCCGCCTCCGAGTGGCTAGGACTATAGGTGTGCACCACACCTGGCTCTGACGGTCAGACCTTTGACCCTGCTCACTCTGTTCAATCACAGGCTCTAGAGCATCCCCCCTTCTCAGCCGTGGGGCAACGGTGCCTGCCTAATGCACCACCAACTCCAAGAGGAGACTGATCTCACCAGAATGTGTAACACAGTCGTTCTGCAGGTGACAGTCCAGGAGGAGATGCGTAAGACAATGGATCACAGTGCCACACCTCCGGAAGTGCCTGTATGACATCAGCAGGGTGTTGAGACCACCTAATGATGCGCTTCTCAGAATGTGTCTCTATGGTAAGAGACCCATAGCCGGGCTGGACACGGTGGCGCACACCTGTCATCCCACCCATCCTCAACACTGGGGCAGGAGGATGGCAAGTTCAAGACCAGCCACAGCAACTTTGTGGGAGCCTGTTTCAAAATAAGAAACAAAAAGAGCTGGGGACGTGGCCCACTGGCAGAGCTCTTGCCCAGTGTGTGCGAGGTCCTGGGTTCCATCCCCAACGCTGCATGAAAAAAAAGGTGGGGGACACATGACTGCACTTGAAAAATGCCTTATGAGGGGCTGGAGTGGTGGCTCAGTGGTTGTGGCGCTTGCCTGGCATGTGCAAGTATGCAAGTTCGAACCCCAGCACCATGTACACAACTAAGTGTCAGAGCAACAAAGGCCACATGAAAAACTAATTAAAAATTGATTCTCTCTCACTGTCCCTCTCTCTTAAAAAGAAAGTCTGTCCCATGCTCATATTATGTGTGCAGGAAAGTTATGTTTTATCTACTTGCAAATTAATTTGACAGTTTTGGATTCCCCTTCGCAATCCCTGTGGCACCGAAGGACTCCTTTGCCCAGAACGTGCCTTGTGGCTACTGAACAAGACCTCAGAAATACAGGCTCTTGTTTAATGGACACAGGACAGCTGCACAGCCTTACGGTCAGTGTGATATTCCTGTACGTGTATCCATCACATGGTAAATAAATCAAGGTATTTAGCCCTCCATCACCTCAGCATTTACCATTTCTTTGTGGTGAGAACATGCAAGATGCTCTCATGTAGCTGTTTTGAAATTCTTCATTCCCAGAGCAGATCTCATAGCGTGAACACTTTCCCTGGCTGACTCCTGGCTTCCCCTGTGAGCCTGACTCTGTGCATCTACTTTTGTGTCTGGTTTGGGCCAGCTTTGGTCTGGTTCAGGATTGGCCCAGGTAGCCACTGTGACTACAGGACAGGCCTTCCCCTCTGCCCACTGGCTTTCCAGCCACGGAGCAGCAGGGATCCATCTGTACCAGAAAACCCGGCTTGCTTTTCCTCTCCTGCCTGTGAGCTCCACCCAGGATCACACGGAGGGAGAATAGGTTTTAGGGTCTGGATGGCGAGGGGTCCAGCACCCGTGCTGGAACGAGAACTGCAAGCTCTGTGGGTCCACGTGTTCCCGAGAAAAGCCTGGGCTCCTGCGGAGTCTGTCAGACATTTCCTTATGTGGAGCGCACTGATAAAGTAGGTCAGCAAGTCGACTGTGCAGATCAGCCTCACCGGCACAGAGGCAGCCCACAACCTCAGAACTCCAGAAGACAAAGAGTGCTCAAAAGCCTCCTAGGCTTTTAAGAGAAATGTTTCTCCCCCAAACTGCCACCTCTTAGCATTTTTTCCTATGAGAAACTAAGTTAATCCAAAGTGCTTAAATAAATTAGACTAGTTCAATACACTTGGCTAAAAACAGCTAATAAGCTTTTTCTTAACGACGTGGAATAGAATGCAAGCATATATTTATTTTGACTTTTTAATTTTTTGATTGACTCATAATATTTACTCTATTTACAAGCTACAGTGTGGTGTTTTGATCAGTTGTGTGATCAAAGGGTAGAGCTTTTCCATCGCCTTAAACTTCTATCATTTCTTTCCTTTTTTTTTTTAAAGAGGGGACAGCAAGAGACACAGAAAGAGAGAATCAATTTTTCTTCAGTTTTTCATGTGACTTTTATTCCTTGGACACTTGGTTGTATACATGGTGTTGGGATTCAAACTTGCGTACCTGCGCATGCCAGGCAAGCGCCATAACCGCCGAGCCACTGCTCCAGCCCCCTTCTATCATTTCTTTATGGTGAATATGTTCAAATTCCTCCCTTCTATTTTGCGACACTGTTATAAGCTATACCCACTCTGCTGTGCCATGGAGCACAAGAACTTCTCCTACCAGACAATAACAGTGTACCCAATGACCTCTGACCTCTGACCTCTGCCCCTCCTAGCTCTTCTTATTTTCCCCTGACTCTGACAACTATTTTATTTCAATATGATCTGAGGTTGTTTTATCTTGGGTAGTCTATGTAATCTGGTTTTTCTAAATTTCCTTATACTGATTTTCTAAGCAAATAAGAAAATATGACTTTAAAGTTTTAAATTTAAAACAATATGGAGTGGAGCAGTGGCTCAGCAGTTATGGCGCTTGCCTGGCATGTGCAAGGACATGGGTTTGAACCCCAGTACCATGTACCCAACAAAGTGTTGGAGCAACAAAAGCCACGTGAAAAACTAAATAAAAGTGGTTCTCTTTCTCTCTCTTTAAAAAAAAATTTTAACATCATGTTCAACTAAATTGAATTAAACTTCTAACAAACTTTGTTAAACCAATAGTAATTATGCTCTACAAATATGTAAAGTGTAATACTTTACATATAACCTCCAAATTCCTTAATCAGTGTTGGGATCGTGGGATTTATATTGAGTCAACTGATGGATAATCCTTAAAACTTAATGTGGTTTTGGTGTGACTCCTTTGGGTCATGGTGACAAGTGTGTTCACCTTTGCCGCTTGGCTCTGTGGTGCTCTGGGGGCCTCATCAAGGTGTCCCTGAATACCTCTGGTTGTGGTAGACTGCGGTCCCCTCAGTGGCAGAGACATCTGGGCCCCCCATGTCAGTCAAAGAACCTTCCCACTCTCACCTCTGACCTGAGAACCCTGTTGGCTTGGCCAGCAAGTGGTGTGACTTCTCCATACGCCTAACCCTGCTCCCCAACCCTCTTCCCAAGTGTTGGACCTAAAAGTCATCTGCAGCCCCAGCTTCATCTCTGTGACTGTGTCCCAAGGCCTGCACCAGCCATGAGGCACTGTCTGGTGAACTGCCTTGTATGACAGCCCAGTTCCCCACCTCCCAATTCTGTCTGCAAAGCGCACACTATTGGCTTTGGTTGACATTTACAGTTAACACTATACGAGGAGTGCAAAATGTAGTGGCATGGTCCTGTGGTCCCAGCCAACTCCACAGGAGGAGGCAGGAAGATCACAAGTTCCAGGCCAGCCTGAGCAACTTAGCAAGACCCTGTCTCAAAGTAAAAAAATATAAAAGGGCTGGGGGGGGGGTGCAGCTCAGTGGAGCACCCTGGGCTCAATTCCCAGTGCCACCAAAGGAAAAAAAGAAAAAAGGAAAAGAAAAGAAAAGATTGTACTGGAAGAAACAGTGGCAAATAAATATGACAGCATATTCAGGGGGAATTTTGCATAAAGAAAAATGTTGATTTTCTCCAGAATGAAAGAGTATAGTGAATGAAAATAGGAAGTTATGAAAGACTTAAATAAACTTTATTTTCATTCCAGATACCTACGAATAATGAGTCTGAAAACAGCAATGAAACATGTTGAAATTTTGGGGAAAAAAATCTGTTCATCTGGGTTTATTCATAAGAAAAAAAATAAAAGCATATGAACCTTTTGCTGCCAAATACGAGTTCAATGCAGCACTAGAATTTGGTCTTTTCTTTCTTAAAAGGGCAAAGTGATCCTGGGGTACTCAGTCTGCTCTTCAAACAGTGATAAATCATTAAGACAATAATGCAGCAGCAGGGATCACCAGCAACACTGAGGAAAAGCACCTACGTGTCAGAAGGAGCAGTGGAGTTATTCCAGTTAGGAACTCAAAGCCACAGACACTGAACAACACGTGTGTACAGGTGCATTGTGTGAGCATGCATGTACCTGGCTCGTGAATTCAGAACTAGGCTACAAAATTATAGAAAAGCCAAGGCCACTCAGGAGGCTTCCAGTTGAGGGGTTCTGGCCACTCACATGCCAGGTGGACAGGTGTGTGAGGCTGCTGCCTCTGGGTCTAGGATGGCCCTGGGCCACCATCACTGTCAGCCTAGAGGAAGTAAAAGGACACATGGCACCTCTGTATCTGGCCTTATTGCCTGGACCATGACGGCCTGCAGCGATTGATGGCTATCACCTTGCCTAGCCCCTTGCCAGCCTCGGGGCTTTCCCTAACTGGCACCATCCAGGGAAGGGACTGTGGGAAACACGGGTCCAGCTGATCTGGCCACATAGGGACAAAACCAAGAGAGAACATGAATTCTCAACAGAGAGGATTCTCTAGGCCTCATGCAAACGACTCTGCAGTGTAGGGTGACCCAGGGAGGCTGAGGGTGTCTGGATACAAGTTTTGGAGTTGACATTGCTTAGACTCTACAGGATGGTACCAGGGATCCAGGACTCTTTAATCCAGAAGCTAAAAGTTTTGGTATAAGAGCCTTGTAAGAAATAGGTAAGAAGAAAAAAATAATAATAATAATAAATAAACAAATAAATAAAATAAAAAACAAACAAAAAAAAGAATTAGGTAAGAAGGACTGAATGGAGGATAAGGAAAATCTGATTTTTGCTAGCGTGATCAATGCTTTCTTCTGCCCCCCAGTATATGATGAAGCCCTTTCCCTGCTTCTCAATCTCTTTTAACCGTCAACTTAACAGTGTTTTTTTAATTGTTGTTGTTTTGTTTTGTTTTAAAGAGAGAAGGACAGTGTGAGAGAGAGAGGAGAGAGAATCAATTTTTATTGAGTTTTTCACATGGCTTTTGTTGCTCTGACACTTAGTTGTGTACTTGGTGCTGGGGTTTGAACCCGTGTACTTGCGCATGCCAGGCAAGCACCATAACCACCGAGCCACGGCCCCCTTAACAGTGTTTTTTCAAGATGAAACATTCTCAGTATCTTATTTTGAATTATCTCTCAGGAGTCATAAACATTTTTATTGAATTTCTTTGCTTTAATTGGCATTATTTGCCCAGGTTCAATAAGAGTCTGACCTCCTTTTTACCAGGGTGTAATTGGACAACTCGATTGTGTGACCAAATGGCTTGACTTGTCAGTAGTGTCCCATGAGAGAGTGCGACTTACCTGATCGGTGCGACAGACTCTTGTGCAGGAACGAGGGTCGAACTTCAGCAGTGCTACTCACACCTAGGGCCCTTCCTCCCCGCAGAGGGCTGGTGGCACACATGGAGAACATCTGAGGACGCTGGGATTGCTTTGCCTTAGTAGAGAAGGTGCAGGGCAGGGGTAACAGCATCTCCAAGGTGCTGGGGTGGGGATGACTTCTTCCAGTGCTGTCACTAAACCTGACTCAGATCCTGGCTTCTGCAAAGCATCCACTGAGGGCTTAGTGGGGGTGCTCAGGCCCTGCTGAGGAGCTGCCGATCTCCAGCGCTTCCCACATGGACTCTCATGACACTTCTAGCCAGCAGACACTCACTCTCATAGTTTCCCAGGCACCACATGCCAAACAGGACATTCTGATTCCAGGGCCCCAGCAAATGGTGCCGGGCCAACATCCTCACTGCGGAGGACAGGACTGGAGGATGATGCCTTTCAACATCAACTCCAAACCCTCCTCCCAACAGGCGAGGCCATGCTGCCGTTGCTGACTAGAGCAGAAATGGGGTTGGCCCAGGGACAAAATGTCCAGCTCTGCCAACTCAAGAGTCCAGTTGCTGCTGCCACCTGCTGCTCGCCAGCTCTGGCTCCTCTGCTCTTCCTGGGAGGTCATTTTGCACGTAGACTGAGAGACTCAGTTTCTGGAGAGAGACCATCGTGAGGGGGCGTGCAGAGGGCTGCAGGAAGCCTGGGCTCTGCCCTGCTGTGCCCTTCTACACTGGCAGATGGAGCAGGCCACTCGCTCAGACCAACGGCCTCTTTACCTGGGAAATGCCCAAGGGAAATACTTGCTCTTCAAATGAAACCATCATTGCTTTAACCATACTACAAACGACACTTAATTCTCCACAGGTTCATTACCTCTTAAGTAGCCCTCTGCTTTTTTTTTCTCTCTCTCTCTCTCTTAAGAGGGTTTTAGTCCTTCGGCCACTGAAAAAAAACCAGCACTGGACCACCCTTCCCAAGATAAAACCACTTCTTGCTCAAAAACACTCCGCACCTCCTGTGGCACTATGTTTTCTATTGCTGTCCCCACTTAATGCCACTGAACTTGACACTTCACAATGGCTAAAACAACCAATTCTATATATCTATATATCTATATCTATATCTATATCTATATCTATATATCACACACACACACAGTCCTGACTGCCCGGCCCACCCTCCCACAGTGTCTCCTGTGCCCAGCTACTGGGGACCTCCTCTTCTCCCCACTCATCAGACCACCGCTTCCCAGTAGCTGTAACAACTAAGGACATTTCACCTCCCCTGACACTGCCAGAATTCTGAGGCTGAGAGCCCAGCACAGGCATGAGAGGTGATGCGTGAGAGGTGCTCAGCAGATGTCACCTGGTTGCTCTCCCTTCCACTGTGGAGGGAGAAGGGGATGGTCATGGTTTTGATTCCCTAGGAGGAAGTCCTTCTTCCTCTAGCTGCATGGATGCTGTTCATCATGTTCTGTGACACTGTATTATGTTTTCTGTCATAAGAAGTCACCACAGTGACATCAGCAGCATGGCAGAACAGGAAGCCCCAGATGCCATCCGCACCAGAGCCAATGACCGTGATGCATGGTCCAAATTACCTTAAGGAGCCCAGAACCTCTTGAGAAGTTGTGGTACCCCAGGCAAGCTCAGAGCTCAGGACACAGCACTGACACAGGTAAGAAAAGCCATTTCATCTCGGTACTAGAGTCATTCCTCAAAACAGCACGAGTGGGAGCAACCACCCTGTTCACTGCTTCTCCTTCAAGAGGGGGAGAAATTGGAACAGGGGTCCAACATTCTGACCTTCCAGGGGCTGCTCAAAGCACTGGCTTCAAATACGAACTTAGAAAAGCCGAGTCTGAGTCATTCCACAACCTGCCTCTGTCTCATGCTCCTCCCTGTTTCCTTGTTCTTCTGTTCCTCTGATCTTTTCCTTGTTTTGGGTTAGCTTCCACATATCGGGGAGAACACCAACCTTGGGCTTTTTTAGACTGGCTTTTTCCACTTGGTACGATAGACGGGCGTTCCATCCATTTTCCTGCAAATGCCCTAAAGGCATTCTTCCTTACTGCTGAGTAGCGCCTCGTGGTGCATATGTACCGCGTCTTTTCACCCACTCTTCTGCTGAAGGGCACTTAGGCTGGTTCCATGGCTCAGCTGTTGTGCACTGCGTTGCTATGAACACTGATGTGGCTGCACTGCGATAGTGTGCTGCCTTTACATCCTTTAGCTATATACCAAGCGGTGGGATGGCTGGGTCAAATGGTGGTCCATTCCTAGTTTTTTGAGGAGTGAACATATCATCATGAATCTCATGAACATGTCCATCAACAAGATGCTAATTTAAAAAACTCTTACTAAATCACAGAAAGATTAGTAGAGCACAGGGAAGAGAATGGGGGTGGGAGGAAGGGAGGGGAATGGGAAATGTTGGGGACTGAATTAGTACAAGCTTCTAAAATTATATTATTGTAATTCTACTGTCACACATACCAAAAAAGAACCAATAAAAAGTTAATACCAGCCCCCCATACACACGCACACGCACATGCACACGCACTGGCTTCTGTCTTGCCTCCTTGACTCCTTGACATACAGAGGGTGCCATCCGGAAAGCCCATTTAAGCTGAAGATATCACATTAAAAATGCATGTGATGGGGGCTGGAGCGATGGCTCAGTGGTTACAGCACTTGCCTGGCATGCGTAAGTCCATGATTTCGAACCCCAGCACCACATACACAACCAGGCGTCACAGCAACAAAAGCCACGTGAAAAACTAAATAAAATTGTTTCTTTCTCTCTCTCTCTCTCATTGTCCCTCTCTTTAAAAAATAAAAAAATGCATGTAATGCACCTGCCCCAGCAAACACCGTAGCTTAGCGCACAGCACTGGTTGCAGAGCTGTGTTTACAGTTGTGACACGGCTCACTGCCACTGACTGGCATCACCAGAAGGTATCAGACTGCATATCCCTAGCCCAGCAAAGGACCAAAATTCAAATTTCAAAGTATGGTTTTTGCTGAATGAGCATCATTTTCACAGCACCACAAGGTAGGAAAATGTTAGGTCAAACCCTGGTAAATCGGAATGGTCTTTTACAGCGACTGCCTGGGGCCACAGAGAAGCAAAAAAAGTCCACAGCTTGTGGCAGTATCAAAAAATCTGCAGTACAAAATCCTCAAAAATTTCAACTTTAAAAACACAAACAACCCAATCAATAAATGGGCCCAAGAGGTAAATAGAAACTTCTCAACAGACGACATTGATCAAGCCAATGAATACATGAGAAAGGGCTCTAAATCACTAGTAATCAAAAAATGCAAATGAAAACTACATTAAGATATCACCTCATGCTAGTCAGACTGGCAAAAATGAAGAAAATAAACAATAATAGATGCTGGAGGGGCTGTGGAGAGATAGGCACACTAGCACACTGTTGGTGGAACTGCAGACTGGTACAGCCCCTCTGGAAAGCAGTGTGGAGAATCCTCAAAAAACTAGGGATGAGCCCACCATATGATCCTGCTATTCCTCTCCTGGGTATTTTTCCAGGGGATTTAGAATCAGCACATTACAGCGACACAGCAAAATCTATGTTCATAGCAGCTCAATTTACAATAGCTACTAAATTATGGAAACAACCCAGATGTCCCTCACTGGATGAATGGATCCAAAAACTGTGGTCCATATATACCATAGAGTTTTACTCAGCAATTAGAAACAGTGATATTGCAGCCTTCAGGTAAATGGATGGTGATGGAAGAAATTATGCTGAGTGAACTCACCCTAATCCAGAGAACCAAGGGTCGAATGTCTTCACTCATCTGTGGAGGCTGGAGCTAGACCCTAGCCATTGAGATAGGAGGTCAACTCTCATGTATTAAACCCTGAAAAGGTGTCATGACACACAACCTAAGGCATTCGTAGAGATGTATTGGGAAGGAGGGCGGAGGAATAAGGGAGGGTAATTGCGGGGTGCTCTTGGGGGTAAATCTAATTTTCAGAATATATATATATTTTTTTCGTTAGAAGCATGTTTCATTGTTCAACAAATAAATTTCTTAATTTAAAAAAAAGATCTGCAGTAACACATACAGACACAAGGGGGAGCAAGAGATGACAAACTCCTGAAAAAGAAAACCGCAAACCCCTCTAACTGGAAGATTACATGCTCAAAACTAAGGAAGACATGTCCTCAGAAAAGATTTGAAACCTCCCGGAATCCTGGTCAGGATGATTGGTGAAGGTCTTCCCCTTATGGAACTTGTCTTGAAGGACTGTGAGAGGTGACTGGTTGTTCAAAGCATAAATCAAAGAAAAAAACAAAAGACATGAAGAAACAGGAAAACATAGTTGAAGCGTAGGAACAAAATAAACCTCCAGAAACAGATTAAATCCCTGGCAAATAATTAAAAATATGTGCTTTAAAGAAGCTCAATGTGCGACAAGAGAGCACAGATGAACAACTCCAAGAAATCAGGACATTGACACAAGACCAAAATGAGATTACAACAGAGGAAGCAGATTCCAGAGCTGATAAATACACAACTAAATCGAACAACTTTCCAGGAAGATTCAACAGGAGACTGGGTAAAATAGAAGAAAGAATTAGCAAACTCAAAGACACGTTATTTGAAATTATTGACTAGGGGAAAAGGGAAAAAGAATGAATAAAAGTAAAGAAACTTTAAGAGAATTTTGTCAAACTATCAAGAAGAAAAATTGTACATTATGGAAGTCCCAGAGAGAGAGAGAGAGAAGCACAGAGAGATTATTTGAAGAAATAGTGGTTGCAAATGTCTAAAATCTGAGAAAGAAAATAGATATCCAAGTTTGAGAAGTGCAAAGGATTTCAATTAGGATGAACACAATGAGGCCACCTCAAGATACATTAAAATCAAACAGTTAAAAGTCAAAGGTAGGGCTGGAGCAGTGGCTCAGCAGTTATGGTACTTGCCTGGCATGCACAAATACATGGGTTCAAACCGCAGCACAGTGTACACAATGAAGTGTCTGAGCAACGAAGGCCACAGGAAAAATTAAATAAAAATTGTTTCTGTGTGTGTGTGTGTGTGTGTGTGTGTGTGTGTCTCACAGACCCTCTCCCCAAGAGGCTTTCATTGCTCTGACACTTCATTGTGTATGTGGTGCTGGGGTTTGAACTCACATACTCACGTATGCCAGGCAAGTGCTGGAACTGCTGAGCCACTGCTCCAGCCCCTGTCCCTCTCTCTTAAAAAAAAAAAAAGTCAAAGATAAAGAAAGAATCTTGAAAACATCAAGAGAAAATGATTCGTTGTATTTTGTTGTATATAGGGGAGCACCCATTAGACTATCAGAAAATTTCTTAACATAAACATTAGAGGTCAGAAGGGAATACGGTGGTATGTTCTTTTTGTTGTTGTTGTTTTAAGGGAGAGGGACAGTGACAGAGAGGAAAAAAGAGAATCAGTTTTATTTAGCTTTCATGTGGCTTTCACTGCTGTGATATTTCATTGTGTATGTGGTGCTGGGGTTCAAACCTGCGTCCTAGCGCATGCTTGGCAAGCACCGTAACCACTGAGCAACCACTCCAGCCCTAGGGTAATATATTCTATATACTGAAAGAAAAATATAAAATTTACCAAACAAAACTACTATTATTTGGTAAAAATGTCTTTGAAAAATGAAGGTGAAACAAAGACCTTACCAGATGAATAAACTGAGGGACTTTATCATCACTAGTCCTGACATTAAAGAATTGCTAAAGGGAGTCCTTCAAATTGAAATGAAAGGGTGCTAGAAAGCAACCTAAAAGCACATGAAAATATAAATCTCTCCACTAAAGGTAAGCATATAGACAAGTACAGAGTCCCATAATACTGCAATGATGATGTCCAAATTACTTTAAACTGTGGCACAGAAATTTAAAAATAAAAATACAGGGGCTGGAGCAGTGGCTCAGCAGGTATGGTGCTTGCCTAGCATGCGCAAGGACACAGGTTCAAATCCCAGCACCATGTACAGAACAAAGTGTTGGAGCAACAAGGGCCACATGAAAAACTAAATAAAGTTGATTCTCTCTCTCTCTACTGTCCCTCTCTCTTTAAAAAAATACAAAAATAACTATAATATGAAACTATGTTAATGGGTATAAAATACAGAAAGGTATTATTTGACATTGGTAATATGAAGGGGAAGATTTAAAGCAGATGGTTTTATATGTAATTGAAATTAAGCTGACATCCATTTTAAATAATCATTATAATGACATGATCACCATGATATAATCCCTATCGTAACCACAAAGAAAATACCTATAGAAAATGCATATTAAGAAAATGAGAAAGGAATCAAAACATAACAATATGAAAAAAATCAATGCTATCTACAAGATATATATAAAACAACAAAATGCCAATAAGTCCATGTCTTTTTCAATCAAAAGACTGAATAGATCAAATAACAAGATCCAGCAATGTACTGTCTACAAGAGACTCCAGGAGAAACATACACAGGCTCAAGGTAAAAGAATGGAAAATGTACCCATGCAGATGGTAATCAAAACAGACCAGGGAAGTCCTACTTCAGGCAAAACAGACTTTAAGTCAAAGCAGACATGGGATCATGGTCTGACAGGATACACAGAATAGCATCTACTTTTCTATATTTGCTGAGATTTCCTTTGTGAACTAGACTATGGTCTGTCTTGGAGAAGGATCCATATGCTGCTGAGAAGAAGGTATACTCTGCCAATTTGGGGTGGAATATTCTGTAGATGTCTGTTAAGTCCATTTGATTTAAGGTATTTAGACTGAGATCTCTTTATTGTTTGTTTTTTTGTTTTGTTTTGACAATCGGTCTATTGGTGATAGAGGAGTATTAAAGTCTCCCAGTACAATCATGTTGAAGTCCACAAGTGATTTTATGTCATAGAGTAATTTTTCCACATAGTTGGGGGCATTGGTGTTTGGAGAGTATATATTTACTATGGTTATATCTTCCTGTTGTATTGTTCCCTTTGCTAGGATGTAGTGGCCTTCTTTATCTCTTTTGATTAATTTATTTTGAAATCCACTTTGTTGGACATGAGAATTGCAACTCCAGCTTGCTTTCTTGGGCCGTACTCCTGGTAGAATTTTTTCCATCCTTTCAGCCCCATTCTGTGGATTTAATTTGCTGTAAGGTGGGTTTCCTGTAAATAGCATATTATTGGGATTTGTTTTTTGATCCAATCTGCAAGTCTGTTTTTTGATGGGTGCATTGAGACCATTCACATTCAGTGTTAGAACAGTTATGTGGTCGTGGTTCATAGTCATCATGTCTTATTAGTGAGTTTTATGCTTTGTTACCTTTTGATAGTGTGTACTTTCATTGAATTTCCTCTGCGCATTTTGAGGAGTGTTTGCTTGTTCTTCTATCTGGATTTATCTTTGAGGATCCTTTGTAATGCTAGTTTTCTGTTCACGAATGCATCAAGTTTGATCTTTTTGTGAAATGTTCCTATTTTCCCATTGAATTTAACACTACGTTTTGCTGGGTATGGTATTCTTGGCTGCATGTTGTGGTCATGCATATATTGAATGATCTCTTTCCAGGATCTTCTTGCTTCTAGAGTCTGAGCTGAAAAGTCATAGGTGAGTCTACTTGGTTTGCCTCTGAATGTGATTTGGTGCTTCTCCCTTTCAGCATTTAATATTCTTTCCTTAATTTCCCTGTTGTACATTTTGAATATGATGTGTCTTGGTGAGCTTATCATTTGACTAGACCTATTGGGTGTCCTATATGCTTCCTGGACGATTCTATTTTGATATGGGAAAGTTTTCTTTAGCTATTTTATTGAGAATTTTCTTTATGTCATTCATTTGCATTTCCATTTCTTGTATCCCAATTACTCTTATATTGTTTCTTTTGATTTCATCCTACACATTTTGAAAATTTTGTTCATGCTGAGTGAATTTCTTTTCTTTATTTGTCATCCATGCGCTCATGCTTACTCAGCCTGTCCTCACTGTCACATGTTCTTTCTTCAAGAGCTGAGGTTCTGTTTTCCATAGAAGTTAATCTATTATTAAATTCTTCCATTTTTCCTCTAATGTGATTGACTGAAGATTTCAACTCTGTTACTTCCTTTTTCAGTATGTCTATTTCTTTGATAGTAGTTTTTTCATCTCTTGAGTTTTCTCACTTAGTCCCTTTATTTAATCTTCTTTTAGTTCATTGTTCCTTTTAGTAATCAGATCATCGATGATTTTTTCAAGGTTTTCATCTCAGTCCCTATCTGTGGGATCCTTTTTAGGGGAGTTGAGGGATTGACATGAAAATACACATATACATGGAGATTGAATAACACTGTATTAAATGAAGAATGGATCCAAGAAGACATGAGAACAAAAATTAAGGAATTCTTGGAAGAGAATGAGAATGAAGACACAACATATCAAAACCTCTGGGATAGCATGAAGGCATTCTTAAGGGGAAATTTTTAGCATTGAGTGCTTATATAAACATCAGAAGAGAGTCCAAACAAATAAACTTATGCTCCACCTCCAATCTCTACAAAAGGAAGAACAATCTAATCCCAAAGCCAGCAGAAGATAGGAAATAATCAAGAGCAAAGCTGATATCAATGAAATCAAGAACAAAAAAGATACAATAAAAAGAATCAGTGAAACAAAAAGCTGGTTCTTCAAAAAAATAAATAAAATCGACAGCTAATCTTAAAAGAAGGAGCGAATCAAAGCAAATCAACAAAATCACCAACAAAAGCAAGTGATCTCCGCTCTCACCTCTTTTATTCAATATTGTTCTTGAGACCCTAGCAGGAGCAATTAGGCAAGAGAAAGAAATCAAAGGGATAAAAATAGGAAGAGAGGAAGTCAAACTCTCTCTATTTGCTGATGACATGATCCTGTATCTGGAAGATCCAAAAAACTCCATCAATAAACTGCTCGAACTCATAAGTAGATTTAGCA
>PVKS010035140.1:0-20322 GCA_004027875.1 Aplodontia rufa
AAAAAAAAAAAAAAACCCCAAAACCAACAGGCCATTCTTTCTTCTTACGAAAGAAGGAAAAGCCAGTGAGGTTGTGTTAAAACAAACAGTCAATCCTATACACTGTTGCGTAAACCAGAATGTTTGGGAGATAACAATTTGGCAATATATACATATACAGAATTTTTTAAATATCCATGCCCTTTGACCCACTAATTCCATTTCTAAGAAATCTATCCTATGGAAATAATCCAAAAATTGTTTTAAAAAGGTTGGAAGCCTGCCTCCTGACTAAATCAGCTTTGGCAAAAGCAAAACAAGCTCGGGAGGGTGCATCTAAACCCAGCAGGATCTGCCTGGGAAGGGGGTGGGGAGATGTTCCAGGAAGGAATTGAGCAATAGGGTTGGACACAGGGTGCAAAGGAGCATTGACAGGCCCATCCTAAGGATGGACTAATCTATTCCCTCATCCCACAAAGCTGCACCAAGGGAGGGAGGAAAGCACCACAAACCATCAACCAAACTTACAGTTCACTACCAAGTCAAAGGATTGTCAGGTACTTCAGCAAAGAGGAAAAAAAATTGTTGCCTTCAGGCCTTTGTCAAATAGGAATTTATGACATCTGAACCAACACTTCATTTAGAATTAAAGGGCTGCTCAAACCTCCTGAAGGACCTCAGCCCTCCCTCCACCCAGGCACCTCCCCTAAGCTGTAAGCAGTGCCTGAGTGTCCTTCACCTGTAATTGTTGCATTTCTGCACCTTGTTGATTACTTAACTCTTAACAGCACTTGGGTCCTGACTTCCCAGGTGACAGGGATGCACTGACCCAGCCTGGTTTCAAATCTGGGGTCACCTGTTTCTTCTGCTGCTGAATGACCCATCCAACTTAACTCTTAAGGCCAACTGTGATTTTTCACCTCACCACCTGGCAGGTGCGTGGCAGTGCCTCAGCTGTCACTCCAGCCAAGCAGAGCAGCCTGCACGTCCCCAGAAGGGCCGCCAGCTCCCCACCTTCACGCGTGCACACCACCCCAGGCTAATGTGAATGTGACCAAGTTTTCCCCTACCACATGCCTCGACTTCCCTGCTTCTACATGAAGAAAGAACCTGCCACCATTTTTTCACGAAGAAAATGGTTTTAACTGAGTGCCTATCGTGGTTTCCCTACCTCTGTTCTAACATATAAGATCATGAGAGTGAAATTATTACCATTTTCTGTTTAAGGGAGACTGATGCCTAGAGATCAACTAGCCCAAAACTAGTTATTATGTGGTGAGCTGGCTGGTGCTCAGCCAGGTCGGTGTAAAATTCCAAAGCGCGGGCTGCGTGTGACAAAGCCAGAGGCTCATCCTGCTTTCACCAGCCGCCTGGAGAAAGGAGCCAGGTTCTCCAGGTGAACGTTCTCACCGCGCCCCGCCCGGCACGACGCGGATTGGCTGGGAGGCCTCAGGCGCTGCGAGCCGAGCGTGCCGTGATTGGTCGCGGGCGAAGGGGCGGGACTTGCTCAGCCATCCTGACTCACTCGCTTATGTTGCGCGTCGATACGGCGCTGGCCTCCTCCCAGGAGCGCGGCCTGGCGCTTGTTCTCAATACGCTCGTTGACTGAGACGGGCTGGCTGCAGAGGCTGCGGGTCGCAGCGCGGAGACTACTAGCTACAACGCTGAGCCTTGCACCAGCTGCCGCCACCATCATTGCCGCCGCCATATTTGCTCTGCTGCTGCGCCTCCGAGCAGCGCACCTGAGTACGCATGTGCAAAAGGCCTGGGCACAGCGGAGACTGCGCCTGCGCTGCGTCAGCGGGACGTAAGGAGCCCGGAGGATGGGCTCCCGAGCGCCCTTGGGAGCAAGGGCTGTGCCTTCCCCTAGGCGGTCCTACAGGGTTATCCTAGAACAAATACCGGACTGGCCCTCCGACCTTGTGCCCGCCCGGCTACGCACAGGAGGGAATTCTTGCTCTTAAGCCACCTAGACTCCCTAGCTTAGTCGTCCCACTTCCTCCAGAAAATGAGCAGATGGTAAGCTTTAACCACCGTTTATTGAACACTGCCAGGCATTGGTGTTTGCACTTTCCATGCACTAGTTTATATCTTGATTTCACAGATTGGGCAAATGAGGCACAGAGAGGTAAAATGATATGATCTAGAGCCAGGACTGAAGTTGTGGTAGAGGATTTAAACTCAGAAACATTGTTTGTGCCCAGGTTCATTGAGCCCAGGACCCTTCTAGTGAGTGGCTCTCCAAGAGGACCCTGACAAATATATTCATGACACTCGTTAAAAAAAACAACGGTAAGATAAACTTTATTCAGGATCATTGTGGTAGATAAAAGGACAACTACAGTGGAGTTTTGCAGTACAAGGGATAGTTTGGGCTCAACTCCAAGTACAACAAAGAAAAGAGGATTTATATCCAAGGAGCAGGGTGGAGGGTCAATGGATGGAAAATTACTAAGAGGAAACATCAGGGATAAGGGAGAATCTGGCTAAACCAATCAGTATTGATGAAAGGCAGGGGAGGGTACACACATTCCCTGGAAGATGATGGAGGATGCAGAACTTTTTTTTTTTTAATTCGATAAACATGGTCTTACAAGTAGGAGGGGTTCATCATCAAAAAATCAAGAACAACAGTGTAATGACAGAACAAGCCAATACCGGTGCCAGACCATGGTTTCCAGGATGCAGAACTTAATCAGATACTGAGGTCTGATGATTCTGGCTGAACTGACCTAGCAGGATTCTTGCTAAAACTGGATTCCATAAGGAAAGACCTGGGAGTCCAAGGTCAGATCTATTCAAAAGAGCTCAGTAAAGCCTGACCAGAGTTTGGTCAAGAAAGAATCTTGTCAGCACAACAGGTTTAGCATCACCTGGGAGCAATTTGGAAATGCAAACTCTCAAATGCTGAAACTTCACAGCAGACATACTGAATCAGAAACTGGGTGTGCCCCGGGGCCAGTGAACTATCTTAGCAGATGACCTTTAGTTAATTTTGATATTTGCTCAAATTTAAGAACTACTGTTCTAGGGGTTTGAAATCTACCTGTTAAGAGCTTGTCCATCTGTTTCCCCAGCTAGTAGACAGTCTTTTGAGACAGTACAAGGTGCATATTTCTCATTCTTTGTTTTTTTTTTAGAGAGAGACAGGGGCTGGAGTGGTGGCTCAGAGGTTGTGGCGCTTGACAGCATGCACAAGTACAGGAGTTCAAATCCCACCACCGCATACACAATGAAGTGTCCAAGCAATGAAAGCTTCATGAAAGACTGAATAGAATTGATTCTTTCTCTCTCTCTCTCTCTCTCTCTTTCTCACTGTCCCTCTCTCTTGGAAAAAAAAATAGAGAGGGACAGTGAGAGAAAGAAATAATTTTTATTTAGTTTTTCATGTGCCTTTTGTTGCTCTGAGACTTTTTTGGGTACATGGTGCTAGGGTTTGAACTCGCATACTTGCGCATGCCAGGCAAGCATGGTAACCACAGAGTTACCAGCCCCCATATTTCTCATTCTTAACCACAGAAAACTGCTAATGTTGATCGTTAACCCTTCCGTGATCCAGCTCTCAGCCAGGGCCTTCATAAAATCCAAATTCTGTCCTGAGACTTTAATGTTAATGGAATTTAGTGCAGTATTTTTGAGCACCTGTGTGCCGAGAACTGAATACACTATATACTACATAATACTAATTGCATTTCCTGGAGTAAGAATTGTTCTCTTGGACACACATGTAGGCTGAAGGTCCAAACCTGAAGTCTCCTGGCTGGTCAAAGCCCACCTGCATCTGTCTGACTCCACAATAGGTGCTTTTAGTCCTGCATTTGTGTCCCCACTTCAAGGATCTTACCAACCAGAGAGGTAGACAAAGGGTTGAATATGGGATAACGGGAGAATTTGAGCAATACTGAGGATTTGAGAAGGTAACAAGAACAGTGTGAGCAAAAGCCTTGTGCGTTCATATTCACACACATAATGGGTTGTGTTCCCAGCTTTTAGGGGAATGGTGGTAAATGAGACTGGAAAGGGACAATGGAATTTAGATTGTGAAGAATTTTGCCATGTCCTGAATTGTGATTTGATTTGGGCTAAGGACAGTGCATCCCCTTGTCCTACAAAGTGCCTTGTAGGTTCCAACTCTAAAGCGTTATCTCACAGTGTTAAGAATGGTTAGTTCTTCCCAGGTAGATGATGAAGACTGCAGCCAGCTGTAGTGCCTGTACTTGGAACAAGACAATACATAGAAGGCCTTCACAATGTATTTGTGAAGTTTAATTGAGCAAATAGTCAGTTGTACTTGAGTCTGAAGGTTTTTACCTACTGTACCTGCAATCTGCCTATTCCTCCTGCAGGCAATCTGTCCTGATCTGCCCTACTCTCTGTCTGGGCTAGGGTAACTAGTGGTCCCTCAGGGAAGCAAGGATTTTTTTTTTTCTTGTTTAACTCATTGAACCTAACTACTCTAGGTAGTTCTTTCCCTGTCCCCTTCCTCTTTCTCCATATATCAGTCTGTTTTTCATCACTATAATGAATTACCTAGGGTGAGTACTTTAGAAAGAAAAGAGGTTTATTTTAGCTCAGTTTTGAAGGCTGAAAGACAAAAGAGCATGGCAAGGACCCCACTTGGCTGCATCACATCATGGTAAGAGCATATGTAAATCACTATGTGGTCTCTTTCCCTCTCCTTAGAAAGCCACTGGAATTCAATCTTGGGGCTTCACCCTAGTGATTTAATCACTTCCTAAGGCCCAACGTCTAAACCAAAATTAGATTATTTCCCCCCTCTTAATATCATTAATACATGACTTAGGGAATTAAATTCCTATATGAGTTTGAGGGGGACTAATTATAGCGTACTCTTCCCCTTCCTCCTCACTGCCCTTGGTGGCCTACATGTGAGCATTCCATAGTTTTATAGATCTATAATAATTTTCCTCCCACCTCACATGTAAATCCCGACCTGAGGGAGCTAAGAGGAGGGTTGAACTATCCAGCAATTGCGCTTTCGAATACCAGCTTGATCTGGGCTGCTTTCCAGTCTTTAGTGCCCCATCTGCATTTGCTATGTTTACTTTTCCACTATGAGGCAGAAGTCACCATGATCTGTCTCTAGTTTTCTTTCTTTATAAAACTGGATAGCTGAAAATCTGGAGTCAGAATACCTGGCTATAAATCTTATTTCTCCCCTGACTTCCTGAGTAGCACAGGGTAATTGGCCTCTGAGCCTCAATTCCCTAAGTAAACATGGAGAGTGGGGTGGTCTATGAAGCCCCTGTGTGTTTTGTTTTGTATTTGTTTTTGTTTTAAAGAGGGGACAGTGAGAGAGAGACAGAAAGAGAGAAGTAATTTTTATTTAATTTTTCATGTGACTTTCATTCCTTGGACACTTAGTTGTGTACGTGGTGCTGGGGTTTGAACCCGAATACTCCCACATGTCAGGCAAGCGCCGTAACTGCTGAGCCACCGCTCCAGCCTGCCCCCTATGTTCTTACCATGACATGATGATATGGAAAGAGTCCATTCATGTTAGATCATCCTGAGTTCCAACTCTTTTAGTTACCACTCTGTGATCTTGGATAACTTAGCCTCAGTTTCCACAGAGTTTTAAGGTTTAGGTGACACGATGTACATACAACAACTAACATAATGCCTTGCAAACGTGAGTGCTCGTTAAATGTTCCCTAGTAGATTACTGGTGGTTTCCTGAAGTACTGTTATCCATCTGAAATTCTCATGAATACTCCTCAGAGTGGAAGGAGAGTGATACATTCATGATATTTGTTTATGTTTTCCTCAAGGAGTAAGGGTAGACAAGACAGCGAGATGTCAACATTTTCTGGCCATTCCAGTTTGATCAGTGACTGCTTTCAGCAAGGATGAGTGTGATGGAAAGAAGGAGCAAACGGAAGAAGGTACACAAATTTAGTCTAGGTCTTCAGAGGAGCAGCTGTCAGAGAGGGGAACTAAGCATGCAAGAAATCAATTAGAGGAAGCACATGTGAGAGAGAATGAGGCCGCAGAGAGCTGGGAGAGCCATCAGGTTGCAATACAAGTTTAACTTCAGAGAAGGAGGGAGGGAGCTTCTTAGACTCCTGTGCAGTTGTTTTCTTGTTTGTTTGTTTAGGAGAGAGGGACAGAAAGAGAAAGAGAGAATCAATTTTTTATTTATTTTTTCATGTGGCTTTCATTACTCCAAAACTTGGTTGTGTACATGGTGCTGGGGTTCCAACGTGCATACTTGCGCATGCCAGGCAAGTGCCTTAACTACCCCTGCTATGCAGTTTTTAAGTTCAGCAAAGCCTTTGGGGAGACCTAGAGCCAGAGCATTCCTGCTCCTCCTGGGCTGGGAGCAGCCAGAGGAAGGTGTGGCCTTAGTGTAAATTCACAGTAAATTCCAGGGCAGCAGCTGGGGCTGTTGGTCAGATCTGCTCAATGCAACCAGGTGTCTTCTCACCAAGGGAGTTTGGGGTGCTTAGAAGTAAAGCGAACAAGACAGGAAATTTTGGAGAGCAGCTGCCATCCACATAGAGAGAGGAAACTTTTTTTTTGTAGAGAGAGAGGGACAGCAAAGAGGAAACTTTAAATTTTTGTTGTGCATTAGTAATACCCTTGGTGTTTGTTTGTTTTTAACTGAAAAAAATCAAGTATTTTTAATTCACTTTTTTTTTTTTTTTTTTTTTTTTTTTTGCTAACCGTGTCCTTGACTGCTGAGATTGGGCCACAAGAGCTGTAACTTAAATTCCAGTTAAAACTTTGTAAGATCTGGGGGCTGGAGTGGTGGCTAAGCATAGAGTGCTTGCCTGACATGCACAGGGACCTGGGTTTGAGCTCCAGAAACCACATACACAACTAAGTGTCTGAGATCTGGAACCTGACCTTCCCCAGACCATGTACATTTTCCAAGCCATCTTAAGAAATTGTCTCTTCTGACTTGGACTCTGTGGGAAATGAGCAGAGCTGGTCTGTCCCGGTGCCCCCCACCCCCTTTTTTTTTTTTTAAGAGAGAGAGAAAGAATCAATTCTATTAGTTTTTCATATGACTTTTGTTGCTCAGACAATTCACTGTGTATGTGGTCCTTGTGCATGCCAGGCAAGCTCTGAAACTGCTGAGCCACTGCTCCAGTCCCTGTCCCTTTTTCCAGGGCCACTTTCTTTTCTTTCTTTCTTTCTTTTTTAAAGAGAGGGACAGTGAGAGAGAGAAAGAGAGAAGCAATTTTTATTTAGTTTTTCATGTGACCTCTGAGACATCATTGTGTATGTGGTGCTGGGGTTTGAACTTGTGTATTTAGCATGTCAGGCAAAGCACTGTAACCACTAAGCTACTGCTCCAGCCCCTCCAGAGCCACTTTCTAGACCACTCTTCCACTTTTGCTGAGCTGCTTTCCTCCAGATTTTTGCCATCTGTTATTCCCACCCCTTCAGCATTCCCTTGACTGCCACACAACTTCCTTTTCCTGGGATTTCCACATTAGGCTCCTTTTCCCCTCCCATGCCTTGCGCTGGCATGCTCAGAGAGTCCATCTGCCTTTGAGATGGTCTCCTCTAACTACCCAGCCTCAGAATTCCTCAGCCTCCTCAACAGGAAGGGCTTCAACTTTGCTCTACTTCAGCCACCTACATGCTTGGCCTTATAGTCAAAAAGAATAGCTCCACTTCCATGAGTTGGAACCTGGCAGTTTTCTCTACCACCTTCTTTTCTGCTATTTTTCTATACCCTTCATGCTGAATCTGGCTCATCTCAATAGAACCTTTTTAATTCCCTCAATCAAGGTATTTATTTATTTACTTTTATTTATTTATTTTGAGAAGGACAGTGAGAGAATCAATTTTAATTAATTTTTCATGTGACTTTCATTGCTATGACACCTTGTTGTGTACGTGGTGCTAGGGCTCAAACCAGTGTCCTCATGCATTCCAGGTAAGCACTGCAAGCTGCAACTGCTGAGCCACCACTCCAGCCCCTCAAAGTATTTAAATGTTAGCACTCCAACGGAAGAGCGGAAGAGCGTGGCAGAGGGAAGCAGCTCACATGCTGATCAGAAGTGGAGAGAGGGGCTCGAGTGGTGGCTCAGCAGTTATGATGCTTGCCTGGCACGCTCAAGTACTTGAGTTCAAACCCCAGCACCGTGTACACAATGAAGTCCCTGAGCAACAAAAGCCACATGAAAAACTAAATTATTTCTCTCTTTCTCTCTCTCACTGTCCCTTAAAAAAAAAAAAAAAAGCAGAGAGAATTCTGCTCATCAGATACAAAAACATATACCTCAAAGGCACACCACCAATGACCCACCTCCTTCAGTCACACCCTAACAGCCTGCAGCTACCACCCAATTAATCTCTATCAAGAAATTAACTCACTGGTTGGGTTAAGGCTCTCATAACCCAATCATTTCACCTCTCAGCCTTTTTTGCACTGTCTCACATGTTGACCTTTTGGAGGACACCTTTCATCCAAACCATAATAAGTTTCCTTGGGCTGCTGCAACAGATCACCACCAAACTGGTGATAAAACAACAGAAATTTTTCTCATACTTCTGGAAACTAGGAATCCAAAATCAAAGTATCAGCAGGGCCTTGCTTCCTCCAAAGGCTCCTGGGCAGTGTCCTTTCTTACCTCTTTTAGCCCCCCTTAGTTCTGTTGTTTCCTGTTTTGTGGCAGCATAACTCCAGTCTCCACCATTACCTTGTCATATTCCCGTGACTTTCTTCTTTTGTCTCAGCATCTGCCATTTCCCTCCTTTTTCTTACTCAGGTGCCAGTCATTGAATTTAGGGTTTATCCTAAATGCAGGATGACCTAATCTAGAAATCTTTTAAGTTAATTATATCTGCAAATATCCTATTCTAAATAAGGTCACATTCTGGGGCTGGAATGGTGGCTCAGAGGTTGGAGTGCTTACCTGGCATGTGCAAAGACCAGGTTCAAACCCCAGCACCACATACACAGCTAAGTGTCTGATAAACAAAGGCCAGATGGAAAAATAAAGTTGTGATTCATTCTCTCTCTCTCTCTCACACACACACACACACACACATACACACACATACACACACATACACACACATACACACATACATAATTCTCTCCCTCTCTCTCAAAAAGTAAATAAATAAAAATAAAACTTAAAAAAATAAGGTCAAATTTACAGGTACTAGGACTTAAGACCAAGACATAGTGAGCCCACTATGCTGGGTCTCTGAAGATTCTTGCTGTTCCCTACTATTCTCACCAACACCATTTCTTTGTGTCCAAACCCTATGGATCCAGTTCCAAAAGCATTTCCATGATTGCCCAGGTATAAGCATCTCTTCTTCCTCCAAATTCCCATCTGCTCTTTGTTCCTCCTTTATAGTTTTATCAAGTTATACCTTTTAACAGTTTGACTTATGTAAGAGAGCTTTACACTTTCTCTGGTTCCCAGGTTGCCAGAAGTGCTACCCAAGTGTTTAGTCACCAAAGTTCACTTCGGAGCGTTGACCTGGTAAGAATCATTTATGTTGCTCAAGCTGCCATGGAACATACTGAGCTGGTGCCTCCCCACCAAAGGTTCAGAACTCTCTCCTTCCCTAACCAGTTTCTGTCTTCCTACTTCCTACTCTTTTTTTTTTTTTTTTTTTTTAAGAGAGAGGGACAGTGAGACAGAGAAAGAGAGAAACAACTTTATTTAGTTTTTCACATGGCCTTTGTTGCTCCAATACTTAGTTGTGTAAATGGTGCTGGGGTTTGAACCAGAATCCTCGTGCTTGCCAGGCAAGCGCTGAAACTGCTGAGCCACCGCTCCAGCCCCTGTCTTCTTACTCTTAAGGCTTCTGCGTATCCTAGCCCTCTGTTCAGCAGCTTAGCCCCTCCCTACTTCTGCTTCTCAGTCTCCCAGCTGGGTCTGCTCTGTGAAACACAATTCTGCCCTGTATGCAAGAGTCCTTGGGGCCCTTGGTTGTCATGTCTTTTTATTCTCCGCCTGATTCAGGCCTTTGCTTGAGGCTTTGTCCGGCATTCCCTCCAGACGTAACAGATAGTTTTAAATTTCTCCAAGAACACTCCCCTTCACTTTCTTACCTAAGGCTTTAGCTTCCTTCTTTTTAGCACTTAACACATCTTCCATCCCACAAAATTCTGCATTCATTTGTGTTTCCATAGTTTGTCCATCCATCTGTGCACTACTTACTCCACATGTTACAGTAAAATTACTTCTTCGGGTTTTGACCTCACCCTTCCCACAGTGTGCTCTAATTTTCTTTGGATTTATAACTGGTAATGGGGTTGGGATATATGTTTTCAGAAATATGATATACTAGTTACTCCTAGCTGGAATGATGAATGATTTGAAAGAAAGGATGTGGATTCAAAGAGCCCTTGACTCACAAGAACAATTCCATCCAGACTTTTTCTTTTTTTTTTTTTTCTTTTGTGGTATGGGGGTACTATTGATTGAACCCAGGGCCTTACACATGCTAAGCAAGTGCTTTATCACTGAGCTACATCCACAGCCATTTTTAAAAATTTTATTTTGAGACAGGATCTCACAAAGTTGCCCAGGCTGGCTCGGGACTTGGGATCCTCATGCCTCTTGAGTAGCTGGGATTACAGGTATGTACCTGCCATACTTCCCTTCTGAATATACTGATTCTACTATCCTTGAAGATACCCTTTGCAATTTCAGCCAAAACAGACTTAAACGGTTCTCTCCATTTCTGGATACTGATACTGAATTACATTTACACTAAAGTGCAGCCATGATAACAAGAAATACTCTTTCTTTTTTCTTCCTCTTCCTCTTTCCTATCCCTTTTTCAGTCATCTAGAAAATTCTAAGATATGAATCATGGTATTAGATGAAGAAATGTTTCTTTTAATTAGTAGCCCTTCCTCTTAATTTCTTTTTCTTTTATGATTCCTGCTGCATTTCTAAAAGGTTAAATGAACTAGCTAATTTCATAATCATTTTTCTTATAATGGGTGATTTTGAGTTTTTGGTATAAATTATGATGTTCTAAAGCAATTAAGGTTAACATCAGAGACTGGAAAGCATTTAGCCCTTCATATATGACTCCCCATTGGATTATAAGCTTATTTAGAGTATGGATTCTGTCATTTTTATTGGTATTTTCCAGTACCCAGTGATTTTTGATACATGAAGGTTACTCAGTCACTGAGTGGATGGCCCCTCTTGCTATCTCAGTTTATCTAGGAAGACATATTTGTCTGACCCTCAGCTCCATCACCAGAGGCAGCTTCTTTTCCATGAAGAGTGGGAAACTTATCAAGTTTCCTGAGATGGTGTTGACATGTGAGACATACTTACTGGGAAATGTAATAATTACTTTTCATTAGGTAATGGTTCATCCCATCCAACTTCTTGGAAATTTCAACCTTAAAATTTCCAAGTATGACCCTGAGTGAATGGACAAAAGAAGGAAGGTTGGGAAGATTAATCTGAAGTGCGGGCCAAGGAAAGTTAGTAAGAGAGCCAAATAAAGTAATGCCACCACTGTCCTTTCTGCTGTCATACGTGGTTTGTTGTTTTAGAAATGGAGTTGGGGTGAGGTGGAGTAGGGTGGCACTCACCTGTAATCCCAGTGACTTTTTAGGAGGCTGAGGCAGGAGGATTGCAAGTTAGAGGCCAGTCTGGACAATTTAGGGAGACCCTGTCTCAGAAAATAAAAAGAGGGTACTGGAGTGCTGGCTCAGTGTTTACAGCACTTGCCTGGCATACACGAGGACCAAAGTTCAAACCCCAGCATGTACACAACAAAGTCTCAGAACAAAGAAAGCCACATGAAAACTAAATAAAATTGATTCTCTCTCATTGTCCCTCTTTTAAAAAAAGAATAATAAAAAAATAAAAAGGGGGGCTGGAGGCATGGCTCAGCGGGTTCTGGTGCTTGCCTAGCATGTGTGAGGACTCAACTAAGTGTTGGAGCAACAAAGGCTACATGAAAAACTAAATAAAATTTGATTCTCTCTTTCTCTTCCTCTCTTTCTCTCTCTCTTAGAAAAAAGTTATAATTATAAAATAAAAATAAAATGGGCTGAGGATGTAGCTAAGTGATAGAGTACCCTATTCAGTTCCTATTGCTGTAAGAAAAAGAGTGGGGGGAGAAAGGGGGAGGGAAAGAAAAAGTGAAAAGAAAAACACATTCTATTTGAAGATTTAGAAAACAGCTGCACAAACAACTTCCCTTACAACCCCTTTTACATGTAGGAAAGGATTAAGTAAATATTGATGCATTCCTGGCTTCCAGAATCAAACAGTCATAGGCTAGCAGGAGCCCTAGAAAGAAACCACCACAAAACCTGAGTCAGTGAAGGGTTTCTAGTACAATGGAAAACATGCTTTGGTGCTACACAACAAAACAAAAAGCAAACAAACAAAATCCCGAATTCCAAATGACACTTAAAAGCAGTGTGACTGGGAAGATCAGTTAATTTCTTTGAGCTGTGGTTTTCCTATTTGTAAAATGACAGTAATACTACTGACCCCTAAGAATAGTCAGAAGGATTAAATAAAGTGAGATGAACTATGTGAAGTTCTGAGTGTGCACCAGGTGCTTAAAAATGATATTCCCGTTGACTCTAGCTCCAGAGAAGAATTCCAGTTAGATGGGAAGGACAGTATAGATGAGAACTGATTCTGGGTGCCTGAAGATTAATTATTGAAAGGAAGGAATTGTCAAAATGCTGGAGAAAAGTAAACACAGCAAGATGATCTAGAAGCTGGAAAGCGCAGCTGAGAGCATGCTGTGCGAGCAGTGTGGTGAGGACACGGTAACTGGTAGCAGACCTTGTTGCCATCACCCCTAGATTCTGAAGGCCGTACCAACACAGTAAAGTATTTTATATTGCGCACATTTTTGTGTCACTCCTGCACTTGCAGTCTTGAGCGGGAATATTGGGTTGGCAGAAGCTGAGTCACATGCTCACACCCTAGCATGAGAAGGATCCAGCCTAGTTGACATCAAGCATCCCATAAATGAGAGATTCCTTAGAAATGGAAGGGAGTTACAATGCAGAGTACCCAAGGAAAGGACAAACAACCTTTGTATTATTTAGAAGAATGCTAGCAACTGTATTAAACCCCAAAGTTTCAGTGACCTAAGGACAGAAGCTTATTGTTCATTCCCATAGCCTTCCAGTGTGGGTGTTCTACTTTGTGGGCAGCTTTCCTTCATGTGGTGATTTTAGGATCCCGGCTTCTTTCAACGTGTCCCACCATCCCTAGAGTCCTCTGTATTCAGCTGGAGAATGGGGAAGGAGATGAGCAGCACAGATGTCCTGCTTATTAAACACCCCACATTCCAGCAACCACTGCACACACAGAAGGGCGATCACAAACTTTTGGGTGAGGTTCGCTGTCTATGCCATGGCCTCTCATAGGCAAATGAATATGGCAAAATGTGTGGAGAACAGGACAGGATGCTGAGGATTAAAGGACCCTGAGACGAAGGAGCGGGTTGAGGGAGTGGGGTAAATGGATGGCATACTAGGATGGTAAGTAAGTGGAGCCACCAATCCTGGGGCACAATTTCGTTTCCGGAATGGTTGAACTGAGTCCCTTCCACACAGGACAAGGCTGATAAGAGTGATGTTAATAGCAACTATGTTCGAGAGACATTGAAACTGATTAAAGAGATATGTTCATAGAAAGATGAACTTTACTTTCTAAGTAGCAGTTGGAAAATGTCAAGTGAGTGGTGGCAGGATGTACCATGTGAGTTCCAAGTAGGAACTGTAGTGCTGTAGTAGGTGTTTAGTCCAGATCTGCCAAGAAGCTGATGTGAAGACAGGAATAAAAGTGAAAGAAATTTATTAGGGAAATCCCCATAAGGGAAAATGAAGAGTAAGTTGGGGAGGCTGAAAAAACTTCCAGATTGTGAACATAAAGTAAATCCCATCCTAAATGAAGGAGAGAGGAAGGTTCAAGGCAGGGTAGGTGGAATCAACTTAGATGTAGAGCAAGCTAAGGAAAATTGAGCAAGCCTGTTAAGACGTCCTTCAGCAAAATCGCCCACCAAGGAGAGGTTCCCTCTCCTTGGAATGGATCTACTTCAGTTTTCCACTCACAATGTCATTGGGTGGGAGCAGCCTTCAAGTAGCATGACCCCAGAGTGAACCCAGTTGTGGGTTTCAGAGAGCAGCAGCTGGGGCTTTTGGTCAACTATACCCTTGCAGATGGAGAGGTGACAGGTGTGTGCATGCTTACGGCCACTGCAGTCTACCGCTTGTACCACATAGATCTACCTCTTTCCACAAGTTTAGGGCGCAGCTACTCTGCAGTTTCTATGGGCCTTTCTTCCTGAGGGGAAACTCAGAAGAGGGAGGTTAGTGGAAGAAGCTACAACCCCTGTCGCTGCCATGGATCTCAGAGTACACATCCTCTCCATCTTTTGTTATCCATTCTCAAACCTCTTCATCTTACCTTCACTTTGGCAAAGGGCTTGGTGACTTACCTAGTGAGGAGACCCAAACTTCCTTCTGGAAGGATCTGAACCAGAAAGGTCACCATACCTTTCTGCAGCTGGAGTTACTTCATATGTCCATTCCTGTTACAGTGGAGCAGGAAAGCACCAGGAAGCACCCAAGTGGATCACCTGGCTTCCAAGCGTATCTCTCCTTGTCCTCATTGAGTAAAGGCAGACTTTCCGCTGATCGGGGATAATTACCCCTGCCAGGATGCTGATTCCTTCTTTTGCTGGTTGGTCCCTAGACACTGAGTTCAACGTGCTCCAGTAGCAGCTGTAGTTTGTAGCTGAATGCGATCCTTGCTGTGTCCTCTGGCAAGGAACCTTGAAGTATCCTGTATAGCAACCAGGACCTCTAGCCCTGAGGAGTTAAGAGTTGTGGAGGCAGGAAGAACAAAATCCCTCAAAGGGGCATTAGGTGTGATAGCGAATGGGGTCACTTCTTCTGCTATTCTTTGTTTCCCAGACGCATGTATTCTGCCCACTGCGTACACAGCAACATGTAGAGGCCTCCAATTGAAGACGTGCGCAGTGTTCTGAAGGATGGTGCCCCGTGCATTCACAATGCTGCCTCTATGTTACTACTTCAGTGCCATTGGAAGGCCATCCTGGACCTGCCTTGGCTGAATATTCTAATGTTTCTGGAACTCTAATACTTTTAACAATTAGGTCTTCAGTCTGCCACTCAGCTGTGTATTCCCTTTCTCTATTGGAGATAAGGGTCTCTTTGTAACCTTCCCCAAATGCCCCTATGGCTCTCTCACTTAACCAAAACCTACTTGTTAGCTACCCTCAGCCTCCCATTACCTCCCTGAAGAATGTCAGTACAATTTAGTATGAACCACCTACCTTGACCCTCTGTAGAAATTATTCCTGCTTTTTTCAAGTGCTTAAGTCATCACATTTGCCATAGCAAACCCCTTCACTGGGAATTTTTTTTTTTTTCTGGGCTGAGGACCAAACTCTGGGCCTTGCGCGTGCTAGGCAAGCGCTCTGAGCTAAATCCCCAACCCCCCACCCTTTTTAAGAGAGGGACAGTGAGAGAGAGAAAGAGAGAATTGATTTTATTTAGTTTTTCATGTGGCTTTTGTTGCTCCAACGCTTTGTTGTGTATGTGGTGCTGGGGTTCGAACCCATGTCCTCATGCATGCCAGGCAAGCACCATAACCACCTAGCTACCACTCCAGCTCCTCATTGGGACATTTTCCCAGGTCAACACTGGTGAAATCTTTAGTAGTTGAGCTACCTCGCCTTGTGCCAGGAACTATCTATGCCACACCTACTGACCAGGATGGCAACTTTTTTGCCAGCAGGGCAGTAAGGGTGGGGGCAGCGCAAATTCCCATTTTATCACCTGTTTTCTTGGATCACTCACCAACTATCTTAATCTGGGAACCTTAGATGTGTTTGTAAGACAGAGTTAATATGCAAGAAATTTATTAGAGGAAATGCCTTTGAAATAAAATTGGGAGGCAAACAGGAGGATGAGAAGACTACAGTGCAATTCTGAACCAGAGTGAAGGAAGGAAGATTGGATGAAATCACATTAACACCACTAAGGAAAGTCTAAGGAAAGTTCAACAAGCCATTTTAATTTCTCAAGCTGAAGTCGCCTGTCAGAACAATCTGGCATCTTCAGAAATGGGTGCCTCAGTATCTCTGCAATACCCAGTCATTAGCTGGGAACATAGGAAGTGGAACCTTGATGCAATTATAAAGGGCAATAGGTGGGTCCCTCAGTTACAAATGCTCTCTGAAGTCTGAGATCTAAGAGGTGCATTCTCATGGCCACTCCAGCAGTCTTCATGGAGGAAGGGAAAGAGGAATTGGCCCTAGAAAAGTGGCAGAATTTAGGTAAGTGGCGATGATCAGAAGATTTATACAATGATAATATATAGGTAGAGTGTGATATGTGTTCTTGGTAAAATAAGAGGGTAACTTTCCTGAAGGGCACCTTATCTAACAGGCTTATTTTAGAGGCATAAAGGGGGAAAAGGCATGTAAAGATAGAATTGTTACAGGACTTGAATGCTAGGGTATGAAATTTAGATTCTGTCCTCTAGGAATGGGGAGGCCATTACATATTAAGACTATAGCTGGGGCTGGAGCGGTGGCTCAACGGTTTCGGCGCTTGCCTGGCAAGCACGAGGACCTGGGTTCAAACCCCAGCACCACGTACACAACTAAGTGTTGGAGTAACTAAATCCATGTAAAAAACTAAATAAAGTTGTTTCTCTCTTTCTCTGTCTCTCTCACTGTCCCTCTCTCTTTAAAAAAAAAAAAAAAGACTATAGCTTACTCTAAGAAGCATCAAATACTACTTTTTTTTTTTTTTTTTTAAAGAAAGAGGGACAGTGAGAGAAAGAGAGAAACAACCTTATTGAGTTTTTCACATGGCCTTCGTTGCTCCAACACTTAAGTTGTGTACGTGGTGCAGGGGTCTGAACCCGGGTCCTCATGCTTGCCAAGCAAGTGCTGAAACCCCTGAGCCACCGCTCCAGCCCCCTACTTCTTTTTTTTAAAAAGAGAGAGAGAGAGGGACAGACAGAATCAATTTTTATTTAGTTTTTCATGTGGCCTTCGCTGCTCCCACACTTTGTTGTGTACATGGTGCTGGGGTTTGAACCCGCAGACTCACATGCCAGGCAAGCGTCATAACCGCTGAGCCACCACTCCAGCCCCAGCATCAAATACTATTGATTACTTTTTCCTTTTTCACTTTTTCCTTTGTGGAAAAAAAATGTTTTTGACACAATGCACTCCTAGTTTTCCTTTTATGTCTCTGGACACTCATTTTCAGTTCTCCTTTTCCTCTTCCTCCTCCTTTGAGATAGAGTCTTGCTATATCACCCAGGCTATCTTAGAATTTCTGTGCTCAAATGATCCTTCTGTCTTATCCTCCTGAGTAGCAGGGACTATGGGCATGCACCACAACATGGGTATTCTCATTCTCTTTGTAGAGTTCCTCATGACCTGAAAGTGGGTAACTTGTGCAAGGAAGAATATAAACAGAACAGAATTCTGAGAGTAGAGTAAATGAATTAATGAATGATTCCATCCAGAAAAAAATTTCATGATTATGCCATCCTGAACTGAAACTTTTTTTTTTTTTTAAAGAGAGAGGCACAGTGAGAGAGACAGAGAAAGAGAGAAACAACTTTATTTAGTTTTTTACATGGCCTTAGTTGCTCCAACAGTCAGTTGTGTACGTGGTGCTGGGGTTTGAACCTGGGTCTTCATGCTTGCACTGAAACCGCTGAGCCACCGCTCCAGTCCCCTGAACTGAAGCTTTTTAATGACTTCTCAATGTTCATATGATAAAGTAAAAAACTCTACACATGGCCTAGAGGACGCTACTCTTAGATCCTACCCATCCCTATAACTCATCTAGTATTAACCCAAAACTCTCTGATCCAGCCATATTGATCTTCTCTCTTCTGTCAACTCCTCAAATGCACCATATTGTCTCCTTCTGTGGGGTCTTTGCTTTCACTGCCTTCACCGGATCAATGGTTTATCTCTCAGCAGTCAATGTCTGCCCATTCTAATGTGTTTGATCCTTCATGTCTCAGACTGACAGAGAATACTTCCATGGCTTGCTTTTTTTTTTTTTTTTTTGGTTACTGGGGACTGAAATCAGGGCCTTACACATGAGCTCTCTACCACTGAACTATATCCTGTGCAACCCCCCACTTTTTTTAAAAAAAGAGAATCAATTTTATTTATTTTTCCATTTGGCCTTTGTTTCTCCAACACTTAGTTGTGTATATGGTGCTGGGGTTTGAACCTGGGTCTTCGTGCATGCCAGGCAAGTGCTCCAACCACTGAGCCACTGTTCCAATCCCTCCCTTACCCTTTTAAATTTTATTTTATTTTTATTTATTTATTTATTTATTTTTTTAAAGAGAGAGGGACAGTGAGAGAGACAGAGAAAGAGAGAAACAACTTTATTGAGTTTTTCACATGACCTTCATTGCTCCAACACTTAGTTGTGTACGTGGTGCTGGGTTTGAACCCCGGTCCTCGCGCTTGCCATGCAAGCACCGAAACCGCTGAGCCACCGCTCCAGCCCCTTTTAAATTTTATTTTGAGACAGGATCTTGCTAAGTTGCCCAGGCTGGCCTGGAACTAGTAATCTTCTGCCTCAGCCTCCTGAGTAGCTGGGATTACAAGCATGCACCATCATACCTGACCTTCCTTGACTTTAACTAAATCAAATCCTGTTATATGTCTCCTGGTATGTTGCTGCTTTATTTTTAGCCTATATCAAAATTGTGATTTTATATTTATTTGTGGGAATATTCGATTGTCAGTCTTGTTAATCTATTCAATTAGACTAAGGTACACAAGGGCAATGATTGTGTATGTTTTTATTCTTCTTGTGTCACTAGTGCTCAGGACAGCAACTGAAGTATATTTAACATAGTCCTTGAAACAATGAGTGCATGAATGAATGGAATGTAGTTCTTGAGCAGAAGAGGTCAGTGATGTTTGTGCAAAATAAGTCTTAGATAGCTTAATAAATCATAGTGGGTAAGTTGAATTATAGATTTGGGAAGCTTATATTAGGAGATCTGGTTTGGAAATTTACTGGTTTGTGGTAAAGAAGGTGTATTAGGATTAAACACTAAGTTGTTGCATAAACAGACCCATAAGACAATGGCCTAGGTAAAATAGAAGTTTATTTACAGTGCTAGAGTGGTGGCTCAGTGGTTTTGGTGCTTGCCTGGCATGCACAAGGATGCAGGTTCAAACCCCAGCATCACGTACACAACAAAATGTCAGAGCAATGAAAGCCAAATGAAAAACTAAAATAAAAATTGGTTCTCCCTTTCTCTCTCTCTCTCACTGTCCCTCTCTCTCTTAAAAAGAAAGAAAAAAGAAAAAGAAGTTTATTTCCTTCCATGGGTATTTTCAAAGTTTAACCACAACAGGTCATATGTGATGGCTCACACCTATGATGCCAAGGCAGGAAGATCACAAGTTGGAGGCCAGCCTTGGTAACTTAGTGACACCTTGTCTCAAAATAAAAAATAAAAAGGATTGAGGATGTAGCTCAGTGATAGGGCACCCTTAAGCTTCATCCCTAGTCCTGTTGGAGGTGGGCAGGTAAGGAGAGCAGTTAACTGCTACATATTCACGCTAGTATTTTTTTTTTTTTTAAAGAGAAAGGGGGAGAGAGAGAGAGAGAGAGAGAGAAACAATTTTATTTATTTTTTCATGTGGCTTTCGTTGCTCTAAGACTTCATTGTGTATGTGCTGCTGGGGTTTGAACCCAGGTCCTGGTTCATGCCAGGCAAGCACAATAATGCTGAGTCACTGCTCCAGCTCCTATAATATTCTTGAAGAGAGAAAAATTAATAACCTCATGTACAATAATGACAGAATAGATTGTAATATCAAGACTGCCATTCAATGGAACATCATCAGCTATTACAAAGTCACACTGTAGAACAATGGCTCTCAAACTTCTGTGTGCATCAAAATTACCCATAGAGCTCGTTAAAACACTACATGCTGGCTCTTCCCCCCAGAGTTTCTGATTCAGTAGGTCTGGGATGGTGTCCAAGAATTAGCATTTACAAGTTCCTAGGTGATGCTGATGCCACCAGGGACCATAATATGAGAACCAATGTTGTAGAAGAAAATTTAATGACATGGGGAAATGCTTAGAGCATATTGTCAAGTGGAAATAAAAATCAGGTTCCAAAATAAAATTATATTCATAATCTAATTTTGGTAGAAAATCTATATGTGTTTGTGTAAGCATAGAGAAGTCTGTAAAGGCTACAGACTATTAATAGGTAAATTTATAGGAGCTCTTTTTTGTTTGTAAATTATTTATAAGGAACATTTATAATAAAGTGGTTTGTTCTTTTTTTTTTTTTT
>PVKS010035141.1:0-20319 GCA_004027875.1 Aplodontia rufa
CATCCTCCCTTTCCTTCCACATTCCACAGGCCACTTTTCTGAAATCGCACTTCCCTTGGATTCTGGGCCAGTTATGCTCTCCTGCTTTTCCTCTGCCCTCGCTGGCCACTGCTAAAGGTTCTCTTGTGTCCTCCTCTGTGTGACCACTGAATGTTGAAGGGCCCCAGAGCCTCCTCTCTTCTCCATCCACACATCGTCCTGGATAATCTGATCCAGCCCAACAGCTAATGGCTTTCAATATTATTTGTGTGCCAGTGACTCTTGAATTGAAATCACCCAGCCTCCCTTTTCTCAGGAACTCCAGACCCACTCATCCAGCTGTCTACTTAGACATCTAATGAGCATCTCAGAATAAATGTGGCAGGAAAAAACCTTGATGCCTACCCAAGTCTGTTCCTCCACCAACCTTCTCCATCTCAATAAATGACTTTGCCATCCACCCATTTTTGTCCATGTCCAAACTTTGAAGTTCCTTTGATTTCCCTCTTTCCTTCCTTCCTTCTTCTTCTCTCATTACTCACCATCCAATAGAAAGTCATGTGACCCCCACTTCTAGACCATGCCACAATTGCATTGACTGTCCCAGCCCCATCTCATCAATGCCACCTTTGCTTATTGATTGGATAGCTGTGACCAGCGTGCTCCCTGGTCCCCATGGGCACTACTTTGCTTGAGCATACCAAAGCTTGTTCCTGTTTTCTGGCATTTGCAGTGCATGTTCCCACTACCTGAACTACCTCCCCAGACACTGGCAAGGCTGGATTCTTCCTGTCGATCTTTCCTCAGCTTCTGTCACCTCCTCAGCGAGACCATCCCTGACCACATAATCTGAAGTGGCCAGGCACCCACTATTTTCCTCAGGACTATTCATTTACTTCTGTGTCCTCCTAAGTAAGCTAAATGACAACAGAGACAGAGAATGATAGGGTCCAACCAACTACTGAGCTGGGGATTCTCAGTGAACACTTGCTGAGTTAACAGTTAAATGAATCAATAAATTAAGTTGTATAATTTTTGCTGCTTCTCTGAGTTAATATATTCAAAATTAAATCATCCCGTTTCTAAAGCAAGAAGACGTTTTTTCCCATATAATCTTTCTCCAAACTTCTTTTCTTAAAATCTGATGATATTTGCCATCTTTGGAAATATCTTTTCCACTAAGCATCACTGACTGAAATCCATGCATGACAGAAGAAGAAAAAAAAAAGTCACAGAGAAAGTGAGAATATTATGAAAGGTAACATTTTGGATCAGTCTAGACCTTAAATGTAGTTTTTAATCTCCCTAACATCAAATTGAGGTCTTGCTTGTTTGGCAGTAGCTGAGATATCAGCCAGGAGCTTAATTCTAAGTTTCTGCCCCAAACCTAGATAACTGGTCTCTCGTTCACTCCCAGATGGAGATAAGAAGTGATGTCATGATGAAAAGCCATTGTCATAAGCAAAAATAAATAAATAAATAAATAAAATCTAGCAAATAAAGGTTTTTTTGCTAGATAAAATCTAGTAAAAAAAATATGAAACAAGTAAACTCTATGCAAAACAAAAATGTAAACAAGTTCTGCTGGCTGCAGCGTGCAAGGCTCGCTCACTGCTCCCTGCTGCGTTCCACGAGGCTGACCAGCACCCTTATTCTTTTCTTAGCCTGACCACTGTCCCAGAGCTCTGCCATGCTGTGACCAGAGTCAGCTGCTCTGATCTCAACAGAACTACCCCAACCCAGCCCCACTACAGGGAAGAAGGGCCCCTCTCCACTAATGGGTGGCTTTTGCATTCCCTGCCCTTTAGTGATCAAAACTAACTAACTTTTGCAATTCCAGCTGTCGCTTTTACAGTTAGAGCCTTCGCATAGGAAGAGACTGATGAGAGGCACAAGCTGTACTCCTTTCTAATATGCTCCCAACAAAACAAAATTGACCGTGTTCTTTGGACCTCTTCTGAGCCCTCACCTGGAAGGCAGCCCTGAACTCCCTCTTTCCACAGGTGCTGAGCAGCTTACTTGAAGGCAGAGGATACATCTGTAGAAACTGCTAGAAGAAATATTTTGAACCTAACATTAGGGGCCCTGTTCCAAACGTGTGTGTGTTCCTGAACACTTGTAGCACCACCTTTCTCGTACCATGCTTATGTAAATTAGTGTGCTATAACCCCCATCCTGTGTCTTCATCTTTCCACTCAGCCTTAGGTTCTTAAGCCTCTTCGTGCGATTCTGTGAATTTTATTCTGTGCCTATGCTCCATTATGAGGCTAGACTGTGCATCTTTTATTCCATCTCCTAATGAGGAACACCTAGGTTTCTCCCAACTCCACTACCACAGATAGCCCTTCAGTGAGTTTATTTGTGCATGTTCCCCTGTCACCTGCAGGTGTGTGTGTGTCCAGGAGAATTACCCGGTGGTTGGTCATGTGTGTTCCAACCTCCTAACTACTGCTGTTGACCTAGCAGTTTCTAAGTGCAGATCGCAAATTTTGTTCGTTGAGTTTCTACGAGTAGCCCTACCAGGGGCTGCATCGCACAGCGCCGGGTATTTTGCTGGTGAGGTATGTTGATGAGACTCTTGATTTCTTGTTCCTTATACCAACATGTGATTCCTATCTTTATTCCTCATGATGCTCTCCATCTCAAAGTTTTGTTTCTGCTTTGGGGAGCTAACACACTATCCTCTTGTTAATGTTTGCCTGCTGCTTTTTCGTACAGCTTTTGTATCTTTGTCTAAGCGTGTCTCTTAGATGTCACATTGCTGAGTCTTTAAAAAACCCGATCTGAAAATGTCTTTTTATCTGTTGACCATCACCACAGTTGCGTTTGGGTGTATTTCTCCATTTTCACATCGCTTGTGTTCTTGGTTGTTTTTCTTCGTTTACTGTGTGATGTGTGCTCCTCACTCCCTGCCCCGATTGACTTCCCACTGATCAAATGAATATTATCCTATTGATTTGAAAGCTGGACAGCTACTTTCATTTCTCCGGCACCTGCCATGTTAGCATGGTAAGAGTCCTGCCGCTGCTTTCTTTCCCTGTCACCCACTTTGGTGTACCAATACCCACATTGTCCTCCTGAGTAAAACAGGAAGTGGAGCACATGCTGACCCCCTGCCCCCTGACCCCTGCCTCTCGGACCTTCTGTAGCTTCAATGTGGAGTAGCAGGGATGTATGTACTCACAACTGCTTTTTGGAAAACATTGGTATTTAAGTTTTTCTTTTTACTTGCTCTTACTTCGCTTATCATCTGATTTCCTCCTGGATTCCTCTTCCTTTTAGTTCAGCTCGATCCCCAGCACTATCAGAGGAAAGACTGGTCCCAAGGCAACGTCTGGGACCCTGCTGCCTTCACTGGTCCCCATGTTCCAATAGGCACTCTGAAGGTATCGGTTGGCTATATTTTAAAGCCAGCACTGCTATTGAGGGGTTTGATATAGGTTACATTCTTATTCCCATCCTTTGTCCCCAAAATCTTTTATGAACATCTTTTTTCTTTCATATTCCTTAAATTCACTAGAATGCAAGAGCTTGTAACCCTTTTGGGTTCATGGAAACGTCTAGCAATCTCAGAAAGCCTATATTTCTCTCCTCGGAATAATGTCTTATATGAAACCAACCAGACAAAACTAAAATAAAGTGATCAAAATGTTTAAAACATTAAATTTGTGACGCACTAGTAATGCAGGCTTTCAAGGCTATATTTCAAATAACAAGACCCAGAACCAAGTTTGATGGTATCCTAATTTCAAAGTAATTAAGAACATAAGTGATATATTTTTTCTACAACTGTAAGATAATATGAAAATCCATTTCATTTCTTTTGGCAGCAGTAACACAAATACTGCAATACTATTGTAATTTTTCCCGTATTTCTAACTGAAGGAGATGCTCAATTTCTTTTAAAAATTAATAAAAGTGAAGGTGGAGGTTTTTCCATGCATGATCTCAGGTCTTCTGTGTCCTGTGCATAGATCGTGTGGTTGAGGGTCTCAGGTTAAGAACCACTGCTGATTAAACTAAAAAGCTTCTGCACAGCTAAAGATCTAGTTGAGAGCATCAACAGAGAACCTACAGAATGGGAGAAAATTTTTGCCTGCTACACCTTGGACAGAGGGCTAATATCCAAGATATATAGGGAACTAAAGAAACTAAAATCCAAACTCGCAAAAAATCCAATCGATAAATGGGCTAAAGATCTCAAAAGGAACTTCTCTCCAGTGGAAGTCCAGAAAGCCCATAAAAATATGAGAAAATGCTCTACATCATTAGCTATAAGGGAGATGCAAATCAAAACTTCAATGAGATACCACCTCACTCCTGTTAGAGTGGCAAAAATGAAAAATACAAACAACGATAGATACTGGAGGGGCTGTGGGAAAAGAGGAACACTACTACACTGCTGGTGGGACTGCAAACTGGTTCAACCACTATGGAAAGCAGTGTGGAGAATCCTCAAAAAATTAAGGATGGAACCACCTTACGACCCAGCTATCCCACTCCTGGGAATTTTCCCAAAAGATTTAGAATCAGCGTATTATAGCGATGTGGCTTCATCAATGTTTATAGCAGCTCAATTTACTATAGCTAGATTATGGAACCAACCCAGATTCCCCTCACTTGATGAGTGGATACAAAAGCTTTGGTTCATATATATAATGGAATACTACTTGGCCATTAGAGAGGATGATATTATGGCTTTTGAAATCAAATGGATGGAGATAGATAGAATTATGCTTAGTGAAGTCTCCCAAGCTCAGAGACTAAAGGGCTGAATGGTTTCTCTCATCTGTTGATACTAGAATTTATGTTGAAGCAGTAGGACAGACGGCTGACCTAACAAAACCTCAAAATGAATGACTATCAATGCAACAGGGGGAAAGCTCCCTAGGATATTTGGAGGTGTAGGGAAGGGGATGGGGAGGGGGGAGGGTATATGAAGAACTCATAGGAGTCTGGTGATTAGGAAGATGGGGGAACCATCCCAGAAGCCAATGTCATTCCTCCACGAGATACCCATTTAACACATGAGTTCTTCTGGGGGAAAGTGCAACAGATGAAACCCATAGTAGTTTATCTAGGCATTGACATCACCCCTGGATTACAAAGTTTATACACATTGATTGTTACTGTTTTGACAATGTTTCCCCCTCATCTGTATCCTGTATCGCTATATACTTCTAATAATTTTGAAAAAAAAAAAAAAAGAACCACTGCTGTGGGTGTAGGTGTTGCTTCTTCAACCCAAAGTCTAACACTGTTCCTTCTACAAAGTTCTGCCTTACTCTTTCTTCAACAGGTCATTGCTTATGTTCACTCCAACCTTTCCATGAGGCTACTGTTAGGCAAATGTTGGCATTTCTACTGTCTCTCTCTATAGTTCTAGACTTTTCTTTCATTCTTCTAATCTCTTTGTCCTTTCCTGGTGCCTTCAGAAAGGGATTTTGACCCAACAGTCCAACCCACTAAAATGTGCTTTAGTCCTGTGTTTCTTTTCTGCTATTCAACCCCTCCAAGGAAATTTTTTCAACAACTATAATTTATTCCATTTTAATACCTCCAGCCACTTCCTATTCATAATAGTTTGTCATCACCCAGGGCTTCCGCTATCAGGCTATCAGGAAGGTCTCATTATGCTAATTTTCCTGCTCCTCCCCATCAGCACTCATGGAGACAGCTACTGTGTTAACGGCATGTTTTTCCACCCTCCCTGGTTCTGGCCCTGCTGGGGCAGGCTAGGCGGTGTGTCATCCTCTACAGGGCCACTGTCCTCAGCAGTCTTGCCATGTCCCCTCCTGAGCTCAGGCGATTCCCTGAAGATTACCAATGCCTTGTCTCCTGTTGTCCCCCTCCAGGAGAAGCAATAGCTCAGGGCCTGAGCTGTACTTCTCCCAGAGAGTTGAGGGTGAGAAGAAAGTTCCTAACTGGGACGTGGAGCCTCTGTCCTGTGTCCTCCCCAAGTCCCTCAGACCCTCCAGACACTCAGTTTCATGGTGCCTCACTCCCCCTCAACAGGGGACAGCCATCTGCTGTCACTGATTCTTAGATCAGGGTGTATCTGTGCAGCTGAATCCATTCTCACTACCCACGCCCCGCTAGTAAGCATCCCACTGCTACACTGAAGTGTCTGTCTCAAAATCACCAAACCTAAGAGACATCTGTTGTTGACTCGCTTTCCTTGACCTCCAGGTGTAATGTGACACTTATAACTCACCCTCCTGCAAATCCTGACTTCAGAACGCCCCACCATCTTGTTCTCTCGGCCTCTCTGCTCCCTTTCTCCTCTTCCCCTTCTCAACCTTTCTGTTCTTTGTCCTCTACCGTCTTGGCATGGAAAGCCCAGACCTCCATGAGGATGGGTTATCAGAGCTGTGTGATTCCTCCAGCACAGTGTGGGCCTGGGAGCACCATCTGCAGACACTTGCCTGAAGTCTGGACTGTGGGGTTGACAGTAGCAAGGGGCTGGGTGAAGGTCAACACTCAGACTTCTGCACCCTGAATTGAAAAGCCCTGGCTGTGGGTGTTTCAATAAACCCTTTAAAAAACAGACACTAAAGACAGAAAAAGAGGGAGAGGCCTGGGGAATTAAGGTCAGCAGAAAGCTACTTCTGCTTCAAACACGAGCAGAACTCCCCAGCAGGATACACAGTATGTACGATCACATTCAGATATTTGTCAAAGGAAAATGTAGAGTTTCAGCTGGTGTATTTGAAGTTCGTGTCTACACTGAAGTTTACTAAAGTATCTGTCAATTGTTAAAATTTGGATCTGACCAGGAAGTGGCGACTTAGTGCTGTGCTCCCTCATATCCCCAATATGTGAGAGACTTGGAACCCTGGGAGCCCCTGCAGAGCAGGCCCTCTGAAATCGATGCTAGCAAACGGAGCACATGCAGAGGAATCAACCATCCCTTGCCATCCAGGGTCCAAAGGCCACCCTGCTGTGCCTTCAAAATTGCAATATTAAGATTTTGTACTTATTTTTTTTTAAATGTCAAGGATGGCACCAAAGAAATGTCTCTTCTTCATTGACCTGGAGATCAGTTCAGACAGCCACATTCAATTGTGAAGATGTCATCCTTCAGAAGCCTCATCCCGGCGAGGGGTAAATGAGCCATCTCAGGCGTCAGGCACTCTTCCGCATTTTGCACACATAAGCACGGCAACACCCAGAAACACGCTGGATGGAGGAGAACGTGTCCCCAAGTCCAGATGGCAGCTATAGCGTGCAGTAGGAGCTTGGCAGCCTGGCCGGGAACCTGGCCACTTGCTTGCTATGTGACGCTGCAATGTGACGCTGCACACATTAACTCTCTGGGTTTCAGTTTCCTCATCTGTAAAATGGGGCTCACACTAATACTTACCCATGAGAGTGGAAATAGTTGAAGTTTCGGGACAGCGCCTGGTGCAGCCCAAAATCCCTTAAGATGAGTTTTCCAAAGCGCTAACATTTCATCAGCCTGCAGAACCCCCCAGCTCCATGCCCACTACAGAACAAGTTTCCTTTAGACACACCTGCTCTCCTCCTGGAACCCCAGCATACTTCAGTCTTTATTTTGTAATTTTCTTCCACTTCATAGTTTGGAGTCACATATTCTACATGTCCTTTACTCAGAGGACATAAGAAAATCCATGCAGTGATAATGAACTAAAAAAAAATCTATTTCTATTGAATGAAGTTATGAATGAGCACTCCTGGGCACAAGCTGAAAAAGCAATTCTCCCAAACGCGGTTCTCTGAGTATGCCAGAGCTTTTCCATACACGCCCTTCAACACCCGCTGACAGGGGACGCACAGATCGATACTTGCCAATCATGCAACGCTGAGTTGAAGAATGGGACTAATTTCTTTGAACTCTCTCCACTGCTGAAGACTTCAGTCATTCTAGGGCGCTCAGCTTAATCAGAAAACCGTTTTTGTTTGTGTACATATCAGCACTAGTGCATGGGTTTCGTGCTGGTTCAAGCTGACAGTCAAGACCCAAGACACAACGGTGTCTTGTGACATGGAGCAAAGGCAGCACACGCCTGCAACCGCGTGCTCAACCCATCCAGCACACAGCTGCTTCCCCCCACCTACCCCGCACGTATGACTGCCATGGAGAGGAGCCAAGGTTGGAGCGAGTCACCTGGTCACAGAGAAGCCATAGCTCTGTTTCCCCCCGATCTTCATACCATGCCAGTCACAGGCTCAAGGTCCCTATGCCAGCTCACAGCACCCCATACCCAGACACGGCCCTCCACTGAAGACAGGACAGAGCGATGGCCCATACTAACTCTGAGATGTCCAAGGACACTGTGCAGTGAACAGACCCAAGGTCTCTCTCGCAGGCAGGCTGATTCCGTCCAAGCTTAATGATGACCCTTTGTTCACTGCCTTTGTCTGCTAGGGCTGCCGTAATAGCCTAGGTGGGCTGAACAGCAGAAACTTATTTCCTCCCAGCTCTGGAGGCTTAGAAGTCCCAGATCAAGGGTCCGAGGGTGTTTCTTTCCTAAAGTCTCTCTCCTTGGCTTTAGACCACTCTTCCTCCTGTGTCTTCACTGGACCTCTGTGCCCCACATCCCCAGCATCTCTTCCTCTCCTTATAAGGACACCAATTACAGTGGATAAGAGTGCAATCCTTACAGACTTGTTTCAACTTGATTCCTCTCTAAAGACCCTATGCAATATCAATAGAGTCAGGTTGGAGGTTAGGGCTTCAACAGGTAAATTACGGAGTGTGGGGAGCACAGTTCAGTCCACACACCCACTCTGGCAGCAGATTTGTGTACGTTCAACATGTTTGCCCAAGTATTTCAGATCTATGCACCTCTAGAATTTTGCTTATACGCATTAATAGTAACAATTGCAACAGCACTACGAACTGAGCTTCGGAGCAAAGTGCCTGTTAGGAACGTGCCCCTGCAAGATGCCTCTTATTACATACTAAAGTCACACCTAAGAAGACTGAGGAGGACCCGGGAAGATCACACAGGCAGGGAGACACAAAGCCAACAGGCAGAATTGATCCATTCTTGCTTTCCTCACCCCTGTCTGCTGCTTGTGTGGAGCTGTGCCCAGTATCAGAGTGTGGCTATTTGTGCTCAGGTTGGTGTCAACCCACAGGCAGCAAGCATGTGTTCACCCAGCATTTTAGAAATGCCCTTCCCAGGCTTACAAAGCTAGTGAGCTGACCTGTGGCTTTGCCGGTCTCAGCAACCTGCAGCCACCCCCAGCTCCCACCCCACCCCGCCCACCTAAACCACCCACTCCCCTCTCCATTTCCAGACCCCTCTTAACCCTCCTCGATTATCTTTCCCATAGTGGCTACCACCTTTTAACACACAAGATATCTGATTTGCTTACTGAGTTTATCATTAAATTGCTCTCTCTTTCTGCAAGACTGCAAGCTCTGTAAGGCCAGAGACTGAAGAGTACAAATGAAAACATACAAAATATCTCAAAAAGGACTTGGCTCATGTGTGGGATCCGTGGCAGAACAGTGGCCAGTGTGAGTGGGCACAGCTGTTCTGAAGTGGGCCTACCTACTTAGAACGCTATTAAGTCCTGAGTTTGAAGACAGTATATTTTTTATACCTCCTCTTGATATTATTTTTGCCCTTTTTGCTTACTGCAATACCTGATTATTTTGGCCCCATCCTCTGTGCATTAAATGGTTGTATTATTATTCATTATGGGTAGTTACAGCATTTTCATAATTAGTCTTTAATTGCAACACTTGCATAGCATTTCACATGAAAAATGAGAGGCAAATTAAACCCACATCTTGCCTTGGATAATTATCACAGGTCTGACTAATGTGCATGAAGCCCTTGCATGGCAGGGGGCTCTCTTCAATGACAATGTGTTGATTTTCTAATTAACAAAGGTTAAGTAGCATTTTTTACTTGAAGACCCATAATTTAAACTTATGACATTTGTCACCAAGAAAAATTTCTACAAAACAAAAAGTTGAACTCAGTTTTCACTGGTTATAAGGTATCAACATCTTTTGCATAATATGTAGTGACCATTTTCAGCATAAAAGTTTTTTCATATTGACTAGATCAGGAAGAGTACTGTACAGCTCACTGGCCCATTTAAATAAATCAAGGGGCCACCTACGTAAGAAAAAGGATCAATTTATTTAGTTTTCCTTTTATAGCAGGAAGTGGCAATTCCATTCACTTTCTTTATAAATTAACCAGTAGTAAAAAAACAAAATAATTTAATGAATGCAAGAAATAAACATCAGACTTAGCCATAGGTTGTGGGCAGTTCACAAGAAGTGGGGAGAGTCAACAATGCAGAAAAGGAAAAGATAAGTTTAGGAGCAAGAGTTACTTAGAGAGATGTGTAAGCACAAAGGGAAACGGTAGAAATCATAGAGCTGGAGGACCCAGAGACGTCGACTAGCTCAGCTTCCTTTTTGTGGATGGGAAAACTGATGTTGAGAGAGATTAAAGTGATTTCATGAAAACCACAGGACCAGAGGTAGTCGGCATTCTTGAACGGGAGAGATATACAACACAGACACAGGAAGAGAGACTAGGTGGAGACCTTGAACCCCCAGGACCCAAGACAGGAACAGAGAGCAGGCAAGCTCTGACCCTTGGAGTCCCTCTGCAGTGAGCCCTGTGTGCATAAGCAACTCAGATACACTCAGAAATCTACAGTTTTGTCTTAATGATATAACAAAAGTGCAATTTAATATAGATTTGCTCTGCTAATTGACCCTTTTTAAATCTCCATTCTTGACCATGTTGACATTTGCTTAGTGACTTTTTTAAATCTCTTAAGCTTCTCACTCATTGCAGAGGATCCATTAAATACAAATTATTTCCAAATTAAAATACATTCTAAATAGATTAGAGGTTAAAATGTTAAGAGAAATAAATTCTCAAAAGTATTAGAAGAAAAGAGTTGAATAATTATATTAATTTAACTTAGAGAAGGTCTCTATAAACCTAATGTCAAAGGCAGAAACCACAGAAATCAGACACATGGATGTGACCACATCACCATCCAAAAGTTTCATAGAGAAAAAGAAACATGTTGTACAAGTTAGAAGATACGAAAGAGAAAAGGATATTACAAAATGCAAAGCAGAGTTAACGCTCAAAGTACTGTTTTTAATCCATAAGAAATGCATCTTCTATTCTCCCTCCCCCCAAAAAACAAATGAAGAAATAAAAAATAAGGAAAACATAAAAAAGAATTCAGTTCTTAGTATTTAAAGCAATGCAAATTAAACCATGAACCGCTTTACCCCGTTCAATTGAGTTGGTATATCTAAGAGGATAGTGTTCAGGAATAGAGTTGGCGGTCATCTTGTACTCTACTGGTAAAATATGGACTGGAAAGTTCTTCCTAAAGAAAATGTATTTCCAATGCCTTTTAAAATGTGTGTTTGGGGGCTGGAGCAGTGGCTCAGTGGTTCTAGTGTTTGCCTGGCATGAGTGAGTACATGGGTTCAAACCCCAACCCCATATACACAACAGAGTCTTGGAGCAACAAAACCACATGAAAAACTAAATTAAAAATTGTTTCTCTCTTTCTCTCTCTCTTTGTTCCTCTCTCTTAAAAAAAAATGTGTTTGGGCTGGGGATGCTGCTCAGTTGTAGAGTACTTGCATAGTATGTGCGAGGCCCTGGGTTCCATTTGCTGGAGTGCACATGTGAACATACGTCTTCAGCAGTTACACCTGAAAGTGTAATTCATCAACTCAAAGGGACCAAGTCTAAGCAAGGTGCCAACATTTTATCAAGGATCTTATTATTATTACAACACCCTGTAAAATGGAAATTGGAAAAGGCTTAAAAGTCCATTGATAATGGAAGAGCAGATTAATTGATGGTAGCTTCACAGAGAGATGCTGTGCAGACATTAAACACTGCATACTGGTTGTCCAAGTGTCACTTGGAAAATGTTTTATGATACATTAAGTGCATACAGCAAGTGGAGAGCCATGTGTGTATTTATGATCCCATTTCTTCCTGTGTTTTATTCTTTTACACATTTGTATGTTCATAGATAAAACTAGAAAAAGCCATTCCCTAAAACTGCAACTGAGTAACCTTACAGTTTCTTTGGTATTCTGCTTATCAGTGTGTTTACAGTTTCCACAATGAAAAACTATTAATTACACTGATAATCAGACAAAAGATGAAGGAGACAACTAAAAATCAATGATTTAGAAATTTCGGCATAGTTTGATATGACATAACTATCTTAATTGACTAGTGCTGAGAATCCAAACAGCTACGCCTTTATGTGGTAAAGGCACTTTGCAAAACCCTATTGTGAGAACAAAAGCCATAGTGGTTAAAATGTTGGAAGCCAAAATGAAATTCTAGCACACAAAGAGCAACTAATGGGCTGAGATTCCTCCAGATCAGGCAAAGCCCCACTTCTCAACACAGAGCTGTGGAGCTGGGCTGGCAGACAGTGGCAGAACGGAACCCTTCAGAGCTGTCTACTACTCCGTAGCTCTGATCACAAGGGGCACTCCCTTCAATTAATCTTCTATTCAAATGTTTTATGAAAATAAAATGTTCCCTGGCAAATCGTTCAGGATGATGCTCTTCCCAAGGCAAGAACTGTGAGGCGTGGGTTTGAACAGACAATGGATGAGGACTGATGGACTATGCAGAGCTGATCCATCCCTGCAACTAAAGCCTTTGATCTCCATTCTACCTTGAGTCTGCTGGGGGGACTCTTCTTCTCAGGCTAGTAGTCTAAGTGATCAGACTCAATCCCCAGCCTCAACTTCTGACCCAAACTCTAGGGACCCTGTTGACAACTCCATTGTGAAAGACATCCAAATCTCTATCTTCCCCTGTACTGAGAGGTTATTAGTAGTCAGTTAAGAACATAGGCTCTGGGTAAGACAGATCCAATACAGCTACAGCATGTGGGAGCTCTGAGTCCTGGAGTAAACTTCTTTTCTTTCCTAAGCCTCAGTTTCCACATCTTTACAGTGTGGATAATGATAACTGAACCTACCTTGGCAGGTTGCTGGGAGGATCAGGTGAATAAATAACTTAAGTAAGGTGCTAGGTAGATTACCTACTGCACAGCCATCAATGAAAAAGGAACTTGAACTTTGTATTTATTAACAAGATCATTTCCTAAATCCTCATCAGATACCTCTTCCAATAATTTTATCAGTTCTTCATTTTGATTTATTTGCAGGAAAGTTGTTATTTTAAGATACAGACACATATATAAATTTGTGTACCTCTTTTTATACAAACTGCTTTTAAAAATAGCTGTATGTATATATATATATACATATATATATATACATACACAATAGAGTTTTACTCAGCTATTAGAAACAATGATATTGTATCCATTGAATGTAAATGGACTGCAATGGAAGAAATCATGCTGGCAAAGTTAGCCAAACCCAGAGAGTCAAGGGCCAAATGTTTTCCCTCATTGTGGAGGCTGGAGCTAAACCCAGGCTTGGGGGAAAGGTGGATAAACTCATGGATTAGAACCATGGAACAAAAATGCAATATGTTAATATTTATGAGATACAGTTGCAAGATACCGGGTAAGATATTTGAACAAGCCATACTGCATGCCTTTACAAAAACGTAAATGTTTAATCCTGTTGTCAATATATGTTGAAGAATAACAAGGGATGATAGGAAGGGAGAAGGGGAAATGTTGGAACAATGATAAAACAAGGTACATTCTAAGCATTTATAAGTATGTTGCTATAATACTATAGTCATGTGTATAAAAATGTTCTTCATTGGTATAAGAATTATGACACTGTACTTGGGTTTTTTAGAGAAAATACAGGACCAAGAAGAGAGGCAAGGGATCAGGGGATGGGAGGAGGGAGGTACAGGGATTCGGGGGGTGGGGATATTGACCAAATCATATTGCTGTATTGTGTGCATCTAGGAATGTGACAACAGATCCCATCATTATGTACAACTATAATGCACTGATAAAAAAAAATCTTTGATCCAGTTGGAAAAAACAGCTAAGGATATTACAGACACAATTAAATTGACATATGCCTCAATGAATCCTATCATGTTTATTAGGAAATTTTTAAGATTTTCATGCATGTGAACATCCGTCCAGCTCTATAACTTATTCCAAAACCCACAGTGAATGTGCTCTTTGTGACACATGTCTCGCAATGACATTTAGACTAAAACAATGAAATCTAACCTGACCCAGTAAAAAATATAATGCAGCCACCTTCCGTGTAAAATGATCAATTCCAACTCCCAACACCCCAGACCAGTCCCTGATACCCTTAATATGAACCTGAAAGCAAAGAATTCCATGAGACAAGAACCAAAACATATAATCACATTTCAAATGGATTTATGCCTTCTGACTAATTGGCTTGCTAACTATGCTAAAATATTCACGTCTCTCTGCCTTTTTTATTTCTTTCAGTAGATAATGCTCTATAGAACAGAATGGCATGAGATTAAAGAGAAAAGAAACTAAAGATTTTTATAAACCTCTTTTCTATAGGGAAGCATATTATGCAATTTTTGTGTCTCTCCAAACGTTTTATTTCTGTAGCAAATTTCTTGCTTCTCAGTAGACAAGCTCTTTTAATTAGGTATTGTAGCCTAAAGGGAAAAGCTTCAGCTTTTTCTGTTTAGACGAAAACAACTTGAAAGTGACAATACTAGATGCACTTAGCAGTCTCCTCTGCCACCACAATTGTTCAACAAGATGAATGGAAACAAGCCAGGGCGCAGTTCTTCCAGGTGAACTCCATGCTTTCTGTCGTTCCCAGGTGGCGCTGGAGGCCAGCAAGGCTTTCTAGGTTGCATCCGCTCCTTGAGGATGAACGGGGTCACACTTGACCTGGAGGAAAGGGCCAAGGTCACATCTGGGTTCAAATCCGGGTGCTCAGGCCACTGCACCAGCTATGGAACCAACTGCGAAAACGGAGGCAAATGCATCGAAAAATACCACGGCTACTCCTGCGATTGCTCCCACACTGCCTACGACGGGACATTCTGCAACAAAGGTAGGGCAGATCCACTTTCTGATGTCCTTTGAAGCCCATATCATCCAGTTGATAATTTTTTTCAGCTGGAAATGAATATATTTTATTCTGAGTGTCAGGTGATCAGAATCCCTCTGCCACCTCAGGTAGGAAGTTTCTCAAATCATTCTCTGATCTTTGGTGTTTAATAAGACAAGAGATTTGAGCACAGTGCAGAATTTCCCTGGATCCTAGCACTGACTGAAACTTCACAAGCCAAAGAGCCTCTTCACATCTTCATGGCAAGGGGCAAAGGAGGTCGCTTCCTGAAAGGGCATCTCCAATGGTTGATTTGCTCAGTCTTTGTGCACCCCACATCCCTCCAGTTGCTAAGACTGGACTCAAGCTCTATTCACAAGAGGCTCCTTTGGCCAGTCATTGTCACTGCCATCGTCCTTAGTACTCTTACTGAGGACGCCTTTATGGGAGGGTCTCAGTCTAAGCTAAACCACAGGGATACCGAAATAGCACGACTCATGGGTCATTTTACAGCATCTCTAATCACCATGTTATTCTAGTCTTAAACGAGTCCTTGAATACCCAATAAATTGTTCAGAGCCAATGAGTAGAAAACAAGAGCCCAGTGCACGCGCATGTTTTCATGGGGGTATTCCCTGTGATCCCACATGACCAGGAGAAATTCATTCAGCCGTTTACATAATTCCTCATACTAAAAAGAAGGATGAAGAGGAACATGGCTGGAACTTTCCCTAATCTACAATCTAAATGTTTGTAAATCACTCTGTTCTCTCTAAATGATCGTAGAGCATTCAGGTAAAGCTCACCGTAAATGTTCAGAGAATCTCTTAATAAGAAGCTTTACACTGTTGGTGGAACTGCAGACTGGTACAGCACCTCTGGAAAGCAGTGTGGAGAATCTTCAAAAAAAACTAGGGATGAACCCACCATATGATCCTGCTATTCCTCTTCTGGGTATTTTTCCATGGGATTTAGAATCAGCACACTACAATGACACAGCAAAATCAATGTTCATAGCAGCTCAATTTACAATAGCTAAATTATGGAAACAACCCAGATGTCCCTCACTGGATGAATGGATCCAAAAACTGTGGTACATATATATGTACCATGGAGTTCTACTCAGCAATTAGAAAAATGATATTGCAGCCTTTGAAGGTAAATGGATGGCTATGGAAGAAATTGTGCTGAGTGAAATCAGCATAACCCAGAGAACCAGGGGTCAAATGTCTTCACTCATATGTGCAGGCTGGAGCTAGACCCCAGCCATTGAGAAAGGAGGTCAATTCTCATGATTTAAAGTCAGAAAAGTTGCAATGACATACAACCTAAGGCATTTGTACAGATGTTTTGGGAAGAAGGGAGGGGGAGGGATACGGGTGGATAATTGGGAGGGGATCTTGGGGGGTAAATCTAATATTCAGAACATATATATATATATATATATATATATTAGATTAGAAGCATGTTTAATTGTTCAACAAATAAATTTCTTAATTAAAAATTTTTAAAAAAAGAAGCTTTACATAAATAGCCATTGATACTCTCATAAACACTTGGAAGGTTGTTCATGCTGGTATTCTTCACTCAAGGTGCCACACTCAGAAGAAGAAATTGCTCCACGACATTCGATGTACAGCCAGGCTACTGCCTTCTGTCAGGGCTAGAAAATGAGCATGCAAATTAGATCAGACAGGGTTTAAAGAATGGGCATGAGACAACAACAGAGGTGGCAAGGACACCACGGCTGAATAATCCCATCGCGCATTAGCAGCACTGTTCCCGTGCATTTTTCTGCTCCAAACAACATCGTTCTAAGATTTTCCTGTGGCATACAATGGGACGGGCTTGCAAAGCACATTAATTTCACACTTGTAGAATTGACAGTCTTGCAATTACCATTCATTGTGCTTGATGCTAATTTAGTGCAGTCGGTTCCTTTGCCAAAGTACCCTGGGAATGCAATCAAGGAAGCAGGAATGCCTGAGATGTTCCAGCGCGTATGTGACAATTTAAAGGAAATCACCATCCCCTTATTTTGAAGAGTTAGGTTAAACACAGTAGCTCACTCAAAGTCTCCAGGGGTTAACAGGCAAGCTTCATGCATGTAAGAGCCGGGGCACGTGCCTTTCAGTTTAGCCAAGGTCAGAGATAAACTTGAGTGAAGACTGTGTGTTTCCTTTGCCATTATTTTGAGGGGTTTGCACAAAAGGCATCTAAATAGTCTCTTAATATTTGTTCATTAGGATGAATTACATTTGATTCAATTAGTGGCTTTAACCAAAAAAAAAAATCAAAACCCAAAATAGCACAATATATTTGGAAAGCATTTGTGAGCATCCTTCCAAGTCAAGTCAAGCAGTGCTAGGGGGAAATGGCAGCAGTGCTGGTTTAAGAAATCCTGTGGCCAAACCAGGGCAAGGTGGGGGGGGGGGGGTCTACACTGAGCAAGCTCCTTCACGCACTGATGAGAGAAGAGAATGAGAGGATCTTCCTGCTGAGGCCCCAGCTGGTGCTTCTGCCCTGGGCCTCACCATCCAGGTGGCCTGAGCCTGTGCAGCCATTCCTGTGACCCTCCATCACCTCACTGCTGCAGCCAAACCCTCAACCTCTAGAAAGACCACAATGCTTGATCAGTGAATGAGTTCTCTGAGGTCCCTCTCTGGCCTCCCTTGATAGCATTTGTCTGAGCTCATGGATGCAGGAAGATGTTCAAGATATCTTTCTCAGTGAATGAAGCAGGCCCCAACCCACCACACACAATCCAATTACATAATTAAATAAAATAAAAAATGTGCATACATATGTACATGAACGCACATACACACACAGAGGTAGGGAAAAATTTGTGAGAATACATGAGAAAAATGTTAATGGTTCGTTTTTTGCAGAAGGATGAAAATACTGGCTTTTTTTTAAGTTTGTTTTTTGCCTACTTCTATCTTCTAATCTTTTCACAGTAATACATTACTTTGAATTTCATTATTTTTTCTTCTTTTGGGGGGAAAAAAACTCCAGTCATTTAAAGGTTAACTGTCTCTGGTCAGAAAATAGCTGGCTATTAACTAAAAAGCATTTCACATCTAGTCAAACTGGAGTGGAGTGGCGCGTCAAGTGAAGATTGTACCTAATGAAGTTACCCTTGAAAATCATCTTTCAAGGCATTAACGGAGCCCATTTTCTCACAAGTGTCCAGAGTTCACCCTTCAGTTGGGCCTTCCTGGGGCCAGGTTTAATGGAAATGAAAACTTGGAGTGAGGCATCTCACTCAGCCACGAGAGAGGTTCACACTAGGACTGGCTTGGGCTCCCACATGGCCCAAGGGAACAGCAGATCAGCCAGGTCTCTCCCTGGGAATAGCTAGTCAACAGCCCTCACTATCTAAATTCTGTTGCCCTTTCTCCAACTCCTTCTCATATCCCCCATCAATGTTCTTTATCTCTGCATCTATTGCTATCTCTGGCTCCACCCCTCTACATTCCACACCCACTTTCTTTCCTTTGTTCTCTCTCTCTCTCTTTTTTTTCCCTACCAGGGATTGAACTCAGGAACACTTTACCACTGAGCTGCATCCCCAGCCCTTTATTTTTTATTTTGAGACAGGGTCTTGCTAAGTTACTTGGGGGCCCTCTAGATTACTGAGGCTGGTTTTGAACTTTCAGTCCTCCAGCTTCCTGAGCCGCTGGGATTTCAGGCATGTGCACTACCACACCGAGCCTCTCCCTTTCTTTTGCTTGAGCACATGGTTGAATCTGTAAGTCATGTTTCCATGACTGCCACATCACTGAACTAGGAAAACAGAGCTGAATACAAGCAGGTACCTCATGATTTTCTCTTTTGCTTTGTAGGTGATGCACATGCAGTCTGTCATCCACCAACAAAACACACACACACACACACACACACACACACACACATGCATGCACACATGCATTCTCAAAGCTCCTGACTGTGGTCCAACCTCTTATTAAAAACTACTCCTAGAACCCTTTTTCAAATAGATCCATAAAGATTTGATCACCAGTTGAAGTTTATCTCTCCCAGGGATATTTGTATCTTAAACAGGACTGCTGACTAGGTAACAGCTCATGTTTTGAAGACAGTACAAAGAGCATTCTGGAAACACCACAACTCGATCATTTAGCCCATCTTTTATCTATCACAGAAAACTGCAATCTCCCATCTTCTGAGGATATTCCCCAACCAGCAGCCATTTAACTCAGCTGAGTCAGGTCCATCCCATGGTAGAATCCCTTGGCAGCCCACTGGTTGAGGCTGTGGATGATTCCAGAAACTGAGATACCCCAACATACAAGGGCTACTTAGCTGTGGGTCTGTCATCCCCAGGATTAGGGGAGAACCTCCATTGCGGACCAAATGGGTAGCAGTCTGACCATGCCAAAGACAGTTTTCTCTAATTAAGCCTGTTCCTTCTTAGACAGTCAAACCCCAAACTCATGAATTTTATGATTATCAAAGTCATTTTTAATAACAACCAGAAATTAACAGCATAGTTTTAAGCATACTCTCTGTGTCTTTTCTGTGTTTTTTAAAGCAAAGAGGGAAAATAACAAACCCGTAGTGGTTAAAGCAATTTCTACATTTGGTTTTTGTAGCTGAATGTACATTGAATTGGATAGCGGTCTCCCAAAATTCCCATCCACCTGAAACCTCAGAATGTGATCGTGTTAGGAAATAGGGTCTTTACGTGGGTAATTAGGTTAAGGTGTGATCTTCCTAGATTGAGGCAGGCCCTAAATCCAATGAGTGTGTCTTCTCAGAAAAAAGAACATCGAGAGACATACGGGCACTCAAGAAAGAAGGCCCTGAGCAGAGACAGGAGAGACAGTGACGAGCCACAATGAGCAAATCGCATTGCTCTATCGTGTGTGTGTATAAATGCATGACAACAAATCTCACTATCACCTATGATCATAATGCACCAAAAAAATGTGGGAGAAATAAGGAGAGAGGCAGAGACAGGAGTGGTGGTGCCAACAGTCAAGAACTCCCTGGGGCTTTCAAGACCAGAAGAGGTGAGTGAGGCTCCTTCTCTGGAGTCTTGGAAGCAGAGCAGCCCTGATGCCTGGTCATTCCAACTTTTGGCCTTCAAAACTGAGAGAATACATTTCTGTTGTTCCAATCCGCCTGGTTTGTGGTGCTTTGTGGTGGAAGCCTTGGGAAAATAATAAAAGTGCTAATAAAAGCTGCAGGCTTCATTCTTGCTGTTAACAAAGATAATAATAGCTTGCTGAGAATTTCCGAAGGCTGGGCAGCATGCTATGCCCTCTAATTGCCTTAGCATCCTTGAACCCTCCCCGCAACCTCATGAGAGAATTGCTGTT
>PVKS010035142.1:0-20306 GCA_004027875.1 Aplodontia rufa
GCTGGGACAGAGGAGGCCGGCTGGGCCCTGGATGGCTTTTCTCTGCACAAGCACTGGTCCCTCTGAACCTGGGACAGGATGCCACAGAGCCAGCCCCTGAGCCTGCAGAAGGCATGCAGGTGGAGACAGGACCACCAGTGCCCTCCCAGGAGACCGTGGGAGAAGCTCATGTGTGACCTGACATCTGCGTCACCAAGGACCTGGGTGCCCAGGCACAGTAAGCATCATGACAATGGTCCTGGGTGCAGACCCAATACTGGGCAAGGAGCTTCCAGGGCTGGCTGGGCCCTTCACCTGGGTCCTGCAGTGTCCCCAGCCCTGGCACGGTTCGAAAGCCAGGTGACACATGGCCCTGGGATTGTCCACTGCATGCCCAGAATTAGCAAACTCCTGGCACTGCAGAATCGCAACCCTTCCCGTCCCAGGGCTGGCTTGGCAAACCCATGGTGTCTAGGGTGTGGACCCAATTCAGAAACGTCCACGGACATGACAGCTTGCAGCGATGTGTCTGACTTGCGGAGCCTTGTTTGCTGTGTCTGAGCCAATAGACGATCAGCAGGTTTGGGCACTCAGTTGTCGCTGACCACAGGACATGGCGGCCCCGGACACGCAGGCGCCTTCTGTCTGCACATGGCTGTGGCTGCAGTATTCTGAAAGCCACCCGCAGTGACACTACAGGACAGACACTAATTAGCTAAGAGGGAGGGTGTAGGCAGAGAAAGGACAGACTGCACAGGCAGGCCAGCCTCCCGGAAGGGCTTTGGGAAGATCCAAGGTGAAGCTGTGTTGAAGTCCTGGCCAGAATGTACAGCAAGCTTCCTCTCCTAGAGGTCCAGCAGGGTACAGACTCCAACAGAACACTGCAGCTCCTCTCCGCGCCGTCGCAATAGCACAACATCCACCCCTGTTACACCGCTCTGCCTGTCAATCAGGGGACACTGCGCAGCGCAGGGCGGTCTTAAGGTGCAGAGGATGGAGACGCCAGTCCCAGTCTGGGGAGCAGGTGAGCGCCCTTGGGACAAGTGTGGCCACAGATGCCTGTCCCCTCGGGACTGCAGGGTGGAGCAGTGAGATGCAGCTGCAAACAGGAGGTCTGCGCAGCCAGCAGGGTGCAAAGGGAAGTGCCTGCTCCCTTTGTTCTTGCAGGTGGCTCCCGGGACCCTCTGTGATCTGCGGCCAGTGAGCTGCACTCCAGCTGTCCCACTGTGCCTTCCTTGCCTTCCACCCAAACCCAGCCATGGCAGGGAAAAGCTGCTAAGACCCACAGCAGTGGCTTGACCAGGACTGTCCCTGAAGAAGGCCAAAGAGGCTCCACGGGCCCAGCATCTGGTCTGGATACTCAGGAGACCCCAGGGGGCAGAGCACTGCAGCTTGTGTGCTCAGAAAGAAGCCTCCCCAGGCCCCAAGAGCAGGAAGTCCTGCCTAGAGCTAGTCCAAATCACCAGTGGGCTGTGTTCGCTCAGAGTGCTGGAGTCAGAGGACAGTGTGGCTAGGCACAGTGCAGGCATAGACCCCAGCCTCCTGGAAGGGGTGGCAAGGACAGCACCAGGGTTTTCACTCTCTGGGGGCGCTCAGGGAGATGGCACTGGCCTGAGATGGGGGGTGGCTCACAGGTGCACTGGAGGTGGGGAATGCTCAATCCATTTATTCAACAAAAGCTTACACGGTACCTGGGACATGTTCCCACAACAACCTGCCGTGTACAGCTGGAGGCTCTAACGGAACAAGAGGCCAAGACCAGGAAGGCAGGGTGCATGGGGGTAGACGGGCTGGTATGCATGCTCCCCTTCCCCTGGGGCGGGGAGCCCTGGGGCTGCAGGTGAGCTGAGGAGTGACCCCTGGATTTCTGCAGCTGTTCAAGAGTGCCACCTAGGAATGGCTCTTCCCCACCCTCCTCATAGCCACAGAATGCCTGCTGCCGCCCAGACATTGTGTCTGTGTTCCAGGCAGGAGGAAGTGAGGGCAAAACACAGAAGGCATGGTCTGCTGAACCTTTTCCTTTTTATCTGGAAAAGAAGCCCAGTTTCCCCAGAAGCCTAACCTAGTAGACTAACCTAACTAGGTACACTAACCAGGTGGTCACATGTCCCCGCAGCATAAGGGAGCCTCAGCATAGAAGGGTACGGGTCAGCCACATGGATCAGCAGAGGAGAGTTTTGTCAGCGGGGAAGAGCGGATATGGGATGGGCGCCTCGCAGGGTCTAGGAGGCCCAGGCACTAAGCTCGGTGTGCTACCAATTTAAACCTACCGACAACTCCCTCCAGCACTGGCCACAGCCCTCGCCACGGAGCAGTGCCGATGGGGACAGCACATGGAGCCACCTGCCTCCCACCCACGCAGCAGCCTTCCACCGGCAAGAGCTACCTGTCTGCGGAGGTGAGTCACGTCAAACGCGGTCAACATGGTCGCACAGAGGGACCACTGATCCAGAGTCTGGTGTGACCTCTGCCCACTTCCTTCTCTCTGTGTCTCTGCGCACGCACCCGAGTCACTCCTTCATCCCAAACTCTGCTGCAGTCCTCTCAGGTACAGTGCTGGGTGGCAGGGAAGCTTGTACAGCAGGCCCCAGCTTTTCAACTCAGCCTCCTGTCCTCCCTTCCTTGTTCTAGAACAGAATCCTAAACAGTCGAGTCCTAAGATGAGCAATTTGCTCATTGATAAGGTGATGGATTATTGCAGATCTAAGTCAAACATGACAGGCCATTCTTTGCCCTCTCAATCTCCCCACCTCCTTCAGCTTGTGACATGCAACCTAGTCTAGCCAGTGAGAACCTCTGCAGGGACTCAGAGAAAGCCTGACATGGGAAAGAAATGCAGAACAGTGCTATTGTTCCCTCCTCCATCTACTCTAAACTCAGATGCAAATAGGGAGCCACAGCAGCCAGTTTGCAATGATGAGGCAGCAAATTAAGAAACCAAACATACTGGAAGGAAAAATACTAGGCGGCAGTGACATCACAGATCTGCTGCTCCCACCCCTGACCACAGCTTGCACTCACTGTAAAGTGAAAAAAACTAACCCCATTTACTTATGATTCTGATCATTGAGTTTAACCTATTGGGCAAGAATATCCTGAAATGATACAAGCAGTAAATTGGAGTGATTAAGCTCCTGCCTTGTGTCTAGAAAATATAAGTTCTCCCAGGAGGAAGCAGAGTGTGGTATGAGGGTCCCAGGGTGGTGCTAAGCTGATTAGGGGATTGGGAGAGGGTTTTTGAGAAGCCACACTAGTAAGATTGAGCCCATAGTGCACCCACTCTGCTCAGACACTGCCCAGCCCTCCTGCCCCTCAGCCAGGGCCCTCTCACCTGTCATCTTTCCTGCAATGTCAAAGGAGTATGACCCATGGGTCCTCCACTGCCCCTATGACACACAGCCCTCCACCCGACCTGTGTCCTGCTGCAAAGCAGCTGGCCTGTCTAGAGCTCTGCACACCACGCTGGAGGCTATGCGGTCACCGTGTAGGGTGGCAGCCTCAGGGCAGGCTATTAATTATTAACAGCCAGAGAAAAAGACACCAGCTGAGCAGTTGTTCTAGACAGAAGAGCAGCTCAGAGAAGGTGCATGTCAGTCCAAGGACAGCGGGTGAACTGCCCCACGTCACATGTGACCAGAGGTCAGTGACCACAGGCCAGGGTGCGATGGCATGCCGATACTCCCCAGCAAGAGCCAACCAGAGACAGAAGAGGGGACAACGGTGCTGCAAGTCAGCCCCGGAGCACCCACATCTCCACGCTTACAGCTGGGCTTCTCAAAAGGTCCACAGTACATAATATTTGTTGCCCTACTGGGGGAAACTATTTTAAGCCTAATTAGCATGAAATTTTTAGAATGCAAATGCTTTTCATTTAGACATAAAACAAAATGCCATGACATTTCTTCCATCCATTTATCATAAACAAGTTAATTACTGTGTAACAAATCGCTCCTGCTAGAGAGTGTATGTTTGGGGGCTGCTGGTGAGCTGACTCGGCAGAGGGAGCCGCGGCGTGGTCCTTAGGAGCTCACAAAGCGCTTCAGAAGGAGCTGGCTCCCAGGCTCTCCCTGTCCAGTGCAGGCTCAGTTCTCCCTGTTGGGGTTCTCAGGTAGCCCTTCTGCGTCCAGCTTGACTCCTGCTGGAATGACAGGAGCACACGCCTCTTGCCTGCTTCTGACAGCCCCTTGCAGCGTTCCTGCACTTACAAAGTTTGCCACTAACTTGGAAAGGCTTGCATGTCCTGGCCTGAGCCTAGTCTCGGTTCTTGCCTTCAAGGGTGTAAACTCGTTTCTAAGACACAAAACAACTCTCTACTCCCGAGATCCAATGCCTTAAGAGCCAGGGGAAGAAGGCAGGAAAAGGGTGGGGCCCAGGGTGCAGAAGAAGCCGGTGCCAGCGTCCACCCCAGGCAGGGCAGACAGAGTCCCAGCACTGGTGACCCTCAGCCTTCTTCCCTGAACCAGACCTGGCCAGGCCTCAACTCGGAGATAAACAAGTGCTTAGAGAATGAGCTGTGTATCCACAATGACCCGGAGCTGGCCCACGTCCACCCAGGGTGCCCTGGCTCCTTGCCCAGAACTAGGTGAAACCGTGGGGGCCCAGGGCCAGGCCAGCATCTGGGGAGTGATCCAGCTTGTCCTCCACAGCTGCTGAGAGCAGAGCAGAGTCTGGCCCCATGAGGACAGAGGAGGTTGCTGGTTTGCCATCTCACAGCATGGCAGGGCTAGCCAAGGGCCTGCCACACTCTTCTGCCACAGGCCAAGAGGAGCTTCTCTCAAGTCCCTGAGTACAATGGGCACTCTGAGATCTTGTCATGCGCAGCCACGCCTCCCAGGGGCCTAAGATAACAGACTCCGCTTAGCCAAGGAACCTGGATTCACCAACTGCAGGACGCAGCAAGCTGTCCTCCTCGCTGGGCATAGCACTCAAGTGCCAGGGTGCCCCAGGCCTTCTCCACCGGCCCGCAGGGACCTCAGTCAACCAAAGACCCCGAAAGATGGCCCGTCCTGGCAAATGTCAAGATGGCACATAGGCACAGTCAACAGAGCACCTCGTAGAAACACCTGCCCAGACGCGCAGCCACTCTGCCCCCGGAACAACCACCTGCAGACTGGATGAGAGCCAAGGGTCCCACTATTGGGTAAACAAGGATGAAGAGCTGCACTTGGTGCAGACTCAAACCTGGCTCACACAACCAGGAACACATGAGGAGACCAACAGCCTGCGTGTGCAAGGACTGGGACAGAAATGCCACTCTGCTCTGCGTGAGTTCACACTCCACCGTGCACCCGCGCAGCAGTATGCACCTGCCTGCCAGGGAAGTGGGGAGCAGGCAACGGCCGGAGCAGGATCTGAGTGTGAATGCTGGCAGCCTGCTCCCATCGTGACCCTGAGGAAAGCTCAAAGGCTGCCACTTCAGAGAAACCGAGACCCAGAGCGGCTGTTCCTGCAGAAAGTGCTCCCCACATAACTCGGAAACCTCAGGGAAGCCAGACCGATTTATTTCCCCTGCTATGCAAATACAAAGTTTAATTAGTTTGTCTTAAAAAGGAAACAGATCGATGTATAGAACGATCCACCGTCGCGTGGGTTCCCGAGCTGCTTTGCGAGAGCCTGTCACAAACGTGGACGAGATCCTGCAATTACGACAAAGCTAATTGGCAGTCCCCTCCTGCGCAGGGTTTCCGTGTTGTCAGTGGGGCAGCAAAGGAAACGAGTGCCACATCTGTGAGCAGAACGTCTGTGGGCTTATTTACCGCATTTCCAACAACATCGTCTGCTTTATCCTGCATTTCAAAGCAGGGATAATTTAAGAAGCCAGAATTTCATACATAGAAATACTTGGTAAGAAAGTCGCTCCCTGCACATTATTTGGGTGACGTTACATCCGAATTCCAACTTGTTGCCCAGGAAATGATTCACCTCACTCAAAAATGACAGGGGTTCTGAATCATTCACCTTGATGCAAAATGCCTTTGAGCTCGACCAATCTGCACCTCATTGACCTGGCAACCACCACCTGCAGCAGCAGAGCTGCACCCAGCCAAACCCTGCCTTTTCTGCCAAGCACAGCTCCAGTGCCCAGCAGGAGAGCAACTCACTTCCACCCTTCTCGCCCGGCCCTACCTTTGAGTAGCCTCTCTCCCTGCAGAACATTCGGGGAAATTAATGCTGTGTAGCCTTCCTCTGGGAACCCAGCCTTGCAGGTCTCTCTGGGTGTAAGATCCTCTTGTGCCTGAGAACAGAGAGATGTTAAACAGAAATAAATTCATAGAAATGCAAGGCAGACATTGTTTACTGGGGGTGGGAGCTAGCAGGTCTCTGGCTCTGAAATGCTGATAAGCCACAGTCTCCACCCAGAGGTGATTCCTGATTCTCCACTCCCTGGGGATTCAAGGATCCTAAACTGGGAGAATCATCCCCAGCCCTGGACTGCCCAGAGGCTGTAGGGAGCAAAGGGCCTGCTGACAGCCAGACTGTCGATCTTTCAGGCCTGAGTGGCACATGGCAGGGGAAAACAGCAGAGATGTCCACAGGCAGCAGGCCCAGACTAGGGGGTCAGTCCGTGAGGCCGGGCCAGGGTGAGCGCTCTGGTTTCAGGCAAGCAGAGGAAACAGCTGCTTAAGTTCCCCCTCTGCAGGCCCAGGGGACAGGGGAGAAGGGAGAAGAGGAAGAAAGGGGCCAGGAGGCCAGCTCTGCTGGAGCCTGGGCAGAGGTGTGTGCGTGGGAGGACGTGCCTTGTGGGAGGGGGCTGATCCCACCTTCCAGCCCTCTGCCCTCACTCCAATGCGCTGGGCCAACCCCCACCGCCATCTCCAGCCCAACCAGGGGAGAGCTCCCCTAAACGGCTCTGTCGGGGGCAGCTCCCACCCCTGGAAGTCCAGAGCCCATGGCAAGAGGGCAGGGGAATACAGGGTGGGCAACAAGGCCCCTCCCAAGCCGCAGGGGATGAAGAGGGGAAGACAACTGTGAGCAACCTGAGAAGCATTGTGAGCCCTGCTCCCTGGGTGAGCTCCGGAAGCCCAGGGCCAGCCCGCACCAGCTCCAGGCAGTCGCGCTGTACGTTGCAAGGGAGCAGAACGCGCCTCCCTGCTGGCTGCCATCGCAGGGCTCGGCTCCCGCCTCCCGCCCGGATACAGGCACCCTTCCTTCCACTAAAAACCACCAAGAGGGAGGGAAGGCAGGGAGCGGGGTCCTTCCTTAGGCAAAGCTGCAAACCGCAGCTCCCGTCCTCGGGAAACGAAGCTCCAGACAGCGCACGCAGTCGGGTGGGGAGCAGGGCAAAACTCCTCCCGGAAAGTTTCGATCCCTCCGGGGGCGTGTGTCCAGCGCACCCCGGAACACTCCGCGGAGCGGGCCTCCGGTCACCGGCGCTTGTTCATTTCCGAGGTTAAGGCAACGAGGCCCGGGAGGAGGCAGCGAGACCGATTGGCCACGAGAGGGGGTTCCTGCAACTCCTGCGGCCCCTCCGCCTCCGCCCAGGGGCGCCCCCGGAGCCGCCGTGCACGCCGCCCCTACCGGCCCTGCACCTTGTCAAGCGCAGAGCGGGGCTGGGGACCCGGCCGCCGGCTCCGCAGGAACAAGGCAGGCGCCCGACTCGCTCTCCGGGGCGTAGTCCGGCCCTGCGCCCGCCGGTGCCAGAATTCCCGGCGCCTCTGCAAGTCGCGAGGATCCCGCCAGACACTGGGACTCCAGCCTGCACTGGGGCTCGGTGGCGAGGGGCCTGGCGGGCGACGTCCACCCATAGCGACCGCCCCGCCGGCATCCCTGGCGCTGAGGCGGCGCTGCGCTGTGCGCCGTCCCCGGGCAGGAGGATCAGGCGCCGCGCTCCCGCCCCTTGATTCTCAGCCCGCGGCCGCCAGGCTCCCCGCGCCCACAGCCCCTGCCCGGGCTGGGTTCGCCAACTCCGGTGGCGCGCTGCTCCGGGCGATGGAGGGCGCGCCGGCTCCGCCAGTGGGCAGCCTGCCCCGGAGCGGGCTAGCCGAGATCCGGGCAGCGGCCGCGGTCTGGGAACAGCCCGAGGGTGCCCAGAGGGTTCCGGCGCGGGCAGAGACCCCTGGGTTCCCCTCCCAGCGCACGCCCCCCCCGCTCTCCACCGCCGCTCCCCACTGCCCCGAGGCTCCTGGCTCCGCCGACCACAGGCGGCTTCGCGGAGCGCGAGCGCCGGGCTGGATGCAGCGGTGCACGCGGCGCGGACGCCCAGCGCCAGCCAGGGAAGCCCGGGAAAGCCCCGCCGACTCCGGGTGGGCCCCGCGCTGCCCGGGCTTCCGAGCGGGAGGCGGCAACTTACCCGGAGCGCGCCGGAGAGCGAGAGCAGCGCCAGGAGCACGCAGCCCGCGGTCATCTTCCCCGCCGCGCCGCCCCGGCGCCCCGAGCACGCTCCCCGCCGCCTCCGGCCCCGCTGCGCCCGCCGCGCTCGCCGCCCCGGCTCCGGGAGCCAGGCCAAGTGCGGCCGGCGGCGCGCTCCCTCGGGCCGGTGCGTCCGCCGGCCTCGCAGCCGCCCGCGCCTCTGTTCCGCGCGCAGAACTGCAGGTGAAGCCGCGCGGCCGCCCCGCGAGGCCCCGCCCCGCCGCCCCGCGCGGCTCCGCCTGACGCGGGCCTTAAAGGCGCCGCGCTCGCCGCCTGGCCGCCTTGTTGTGCCGCTGCCGGACTCCGCAGGGCGTCTGGAGCGGGTTCCGGAGGAGGAAGCCAAGGACACTGGGTCTCCAGGACTCACGGGCAGGGGGCGTGAAGAGGAAGAGGTCGCTGGGTCCCCTCCCCGAAACCCGGGGTCCTTCTGGGTCTGGTGCCTAAGTCCAACTTCCTTCTCCTGCCCTGGTTGGGAGTGGACACTGCCGGGACACTGTCCTAAGTCGCCGGTCCCAGCCCACCTGAACAGCTCAGAAGTGATGACCACTACCTTAACAGACCAGCGGACAAGAAGGGAGAGGATCCAGATGGGCTCTCAGACTGCAGTACTTCTCTGACCCTCCAGCTCGCAGGAAAGCTCTCCTCTGGGCCTGGCTCCTGATGTACCCTAAGGACTGTGGATGATTCTAATTCCTATTTGTGCTTCAAAGCACGGACCTCAGAAGCCAAGACAGAAATAGGAGGCCACAGGAAAGGAGGAAATTCCCGAACAGGGGCTTCAGCATCCACAGGCAAGGCCTGTTCCGTTCCCTGTGCATGGTTGACTTCCAGCTGGGGGACACTGCGTTAAGGGATCATCAAGTGAAAATATGCTCAACTTGGAAAGTGAGTGAAGGTTTCTGCACATTTCCTTTTGGCTTGCAGATTTGAAGGAAAGTGGTTTTATTTGCTCAGATATTTCAAATTTTCTTTGTCTTGGCTTGGAGGAGCTCTATGTCCAAAATACATTAGTTCTGGTTTAAGAAATACATTGCAGAGGAGGGGGAAGATTGAGAGACACTGTTGATCCTCAAAGTCAGAGTGGACTTGGGCAAGAGAACAAGGACAGCACCTTCCCTCCAGTACCCTCAGTGTGGGCAGTGTGGTTCAATGGCTACAGCTGAGTTACTCTGAAGGAAATCTGGTTTTAAGTAACCTAAGAAGAGCTTTGTTTTCTAACCAGAACTTGTCTAGTAAAGTACACACCAAATCTGTGTCCACCTGCCACCTCCATCCACATCTTGTCCCATTCCTAGCCTGCTGGGGGAACAAGAGGCTACCAAGTTATCCAAGTTAGAGGACTCAATGTGCCAGGCTTCTCAGAGGTCTGATGTAGCCAGCTAGATTTCATGAAGAACCCACCCAAACCCCACACTGGAGGTGCATTTCACAGCACAGCCATGTGCCCAGCCTCTGGAAGATGACCTCTGTCTCGCTCCTACTGGAGCTTCATCACTGCCCAGTGAGGTCAGAGACTACCTGAGCCCTCCTGTCCTGATGAGGTCTTGCCACATCTGTGGCTGGGGCCACACCTGTGTCCTTGGGAGGCCTAAGCATGGTGTGAACTATTTATTGGGAGTGGCATCACATACCCCAGCATTGGCACTGATGTGCTCCAGGAGGCTCCTGGGAACTGCCAGGTGTGCCAACTTGGAGGTGGGGTGGGAAATGGTTGAGGGAGCAGATGGGTCCTGAGGCCCAGAGCTATCACATACAGTGAGTGTCTGAGAGCCTGGGCTTGCTGACTCCTGGCCTCCTGTAGCCCTCCACCCCAGGGTAGGTGGGGTCAGGCAGAGGGAGGCAGGGCATTCTCACCCTGTTCCCTCATGGGGTCAGCCCTCTCCAGACATCTGTTCCAGGGAACCTGCGCAGGCAGTGCTGGGCTTAAGGGAGCACGCTGAGAGCAGGGTTTTGGAAGCATTGCAGTAACCCACGCGAGTCCAGTAGGGAGCATTGCTTTGTCAGGCTTGCTCTGAAGGAAGCCGAGGGAAGGGGGAAGACAGCAGACGCAGCGCAGGCTCCAGCCACAGCCTCGCTCTTGCTCTTTCCCTCTTTAAACAGGCCCTGGGCCAGCAGATTAAACTATCCTACCGTGGGGAGGCCACGGAGGCAGGAGGCGGAATTGGGACAGCACACCTGCATGAAGGGCCCTGGAGAAGGTGCTTTGTTAGTAGGAGAGACCAGTAGAGCTTGTGTGGGAGGGTGGGCTCTGAGTGTCTGCTCTCAACACCTGTAGCCCCTGACGGTGATTGGACTACCCTCGGCCTCCCACTTGTGGAGGTGTCTGGGAAGGGCCCTTCTCAGATGCCTGTGTCAGGCCTGCGTCTCCCTGACTTCTGGCCTGATGTTAATTTGTTTCCCTTCTATTTATCATTATTTTTTAGACACCTCAAGTCAGTCAAAAAGCTTTAGCAAAAGCTGTATATGTGACGAAACAAGGTCTTTGGGGGCAGTTGAAGATATTTGAGGCTCTGGGGAATGAAATTGGCCTGCCACTCAGCTTGGGAAAACCCTGCGTGGCTTAGACACGGTCCTGAGGGACAAGCAGAGCGACCAGCACCAGCGGCTCTGCCTTCCTTTCCTTCCTGCTCACCTGCCCAACCTGGCCTAGGGCCCAGCAGAGAGAGGGGCTGTTGCGCCCCCTGGTCTTCCTTCCCTAGAACTGGCTGAGTACACAGAGCCAGGCCTTGCTGTGGAGGCTTTCAGTCCTCATGTAGGAAGGAGATGGCTCCTCCTCGCTTCAGAGACCTGTGGGCAGCCTGCCCCGGGACCCCACTGGCGCAAGGCCACCTGAGATGCTTCTTGAGGCAGGGTGGCAGCCAGACTTCTGCCCCAGGAGGAAAGGCACAGTGGCCACTCTCAGCTGACCCCGTGGGCTCTGCTCCAGCCCCACTTTCAGTGCTGATGCGCAGCCCTGCCTCTCCCCACAGTCTGGTGGAGATCCTCTCCATTTGTCTGCACCCTGAGAGTCTGAGAGCCTGGGTGCCACATAACCCAAGGTCTAACCCTGAGGATGCCCCGAGGTGGCACTGATAAAGTAGTGGCAATAATGATGGCCCCAGAAGCTGCACATGTGACTGTGGGGCACATCTTACACTCCCCCAGTATGCAGATGAAGGCCAATTCTGTGTCCAGGACTCCAGACCCATCCTTTACCCTCACACTGCTCAGACGTTTGCTAGGTTTGAGGGAGGACTGGAAACTGCTCTTTTGGCTCCTTGGAGACCTGGGGAGGGACTAGGGACTTGGAATCTTTGAAAATGTCTGTGGAGCAGGAGAATCAGCTCAGAAGGGGAAAAATCCAGAGCCAAATAGTCAAAGCAGGCAACTATCAAAGCCACGGATCTGCTAGAGAAGAGCGTCCTGCTACAGGAGTGGGGCAGGGTGGGTTCAAGACACTGGGTTCTTGCTGTCACAGTGTCTGCTGGAGAAGAGGAGGCAGCATTGCAGGTCAGCAAGGCACGTATCGTGATGGGTGCAGGACATGCATGACCTGTGCCTGGCTTGTCACTTGCTGGCTCATAGAAGCAGCCCAGGGAGAGAGGAGATCAGAATGCGGGCTGCTGATGTGGATGGACTGATGGCATCGGCTTGAGGTACAGCACAGCTGGCCACATGCCCATGCTGGGGGGGCACGGGCCCCGATGCCCCAGATCTCAGCACAGCCCCCATGCTCCCTGGGCCTCCTGACCTGGGTGGGGCTGTGCCTCTCTTGGATTCGGTGCATTTGACAGCCCTGGATCCAGGTGACCTTGGGGTGGGACAGAAATTTTTTTTAAATTTTACTTGATTTTTCAATTTTGCCAACTTTTGTTAATTCCTCCCCCAGAGCCTACACTGAGTCCGTCACCTGTGTCCCACTGGTAGTTTAAGCCCCTGGCACCTCTTGCCTGGATCCCCACAGTTGCCTGGTATCTCCACACTCTGCCCCAGAAGGACCTATTAAAAGCCTGAATTCAAGACATGGTCCTGGCTTAAAGCTCGCTGGTGGCCCCTTTCAATCTCTTGTGGCCCACAAGGTCCTATGCCATCTGGCCCTGCCCAATCCTCACCCCCTCTCCAGCAATCCCTCCCTGTCCCCACTCCCATGGCCCCTGGTCCTGCAGAGCTGGGCCCTGCATCTGGGCCTCTGGACATGCATTTTAGAGCATTCTGTCTCCAGGTCTTCTGGCTGATGGCATCTCAGCATGCAGGTTTGTCACAGAGGCCTCAGGATCTACATCCCACAGAGCCAGAATCCTGGCACGCTAGCTCCCAGCTTCTCAAATGTCCCCAACAAGAGCATCTCTGCCTGGTGCACCATGCTGCCCTAGGAGAGTCCTAGACCCCTGCTGGTCACTCTCCAAACATGAGACACTCCGGTGCACAGGAAATTGAGCAACAAGGGCTGGGGAGGGACTGGGTGCTGGGAGAGCAGGCAGAGTGTGCCAGAGCTAGCAAGGGGAGGGTGCCCTGCTGCCACCCCAGCCCAAACCTGGGACCCAACAGTAGGAGGGAGGAGTGAGACTAGGAGGTGCAGGGGGTGCTCAGCAAGGATACCCATGCTGTGGCCCCGAGGTGAAGTGGAGGGAGTTCATGGGGGGCAAACCCCAAGAAGAGGAAACCAAGTTAAACTGTAAAGCAGACCATATCAGACTTAAAGGAGGAAAAAACCAGGGAGGTGCTGGGAGAACCAGCAGACTGGCAATGAAACTCAAGAGAGACTGGGAAAATGGAACAGAGGAAGAAAGCCGGCTCTGCGATGGGAACTGTGCCTGGAGTTCTGAGAGCCATCCATGGGGTGAGGCCAGGGATGCAGCTGTCACCCACAGAGGGCCCACTGGCTCCCTTCGGTTCCATTTAACATGGTTTGTTACTATTGGTTTCTCTCTCAAAGCATGAGCCCCAGGCATCTGGGTGGTGGCTGGATCCCTGGGGGTGACAGGGAATTCCCAGCTCAGGCCATTCTGCGTGGGTGAGCGTGGTGTTGTCACTGTAACAAAATACCTGAGAGAAATCATGTTGAAAGAGGAAAGGTTTGTTTGGCTTGCAGTATCAGAGGTTTGGGTCCATAGTCACATGGTCACTAGGCCTGTCACCTTGGTGTGTGATGTGGCAGACCATCATGGCAGGAAGCAAGTGGTTGAGAAGAGCTGCTGACCTCACAGTGGCCAGGAAACACACACACACACACACACACACCTAGAGGGAGAAAGGGGCTGAGGACATGACGTACCCTTCAAGGACAACCCCAAGTGACCCCACTTCCACCGCCACCAGTAGCACCATCAGCTGGAGCCAAGCCTTCCACACAGGGAGCCCCTGGGAATTCCAGGTTCTAAACTGCCAAGGAGAGTGCCCTGGTGCCCTGTCCAGAAAGCAAGCCCCGGTTCACTGTCTAGGCTCCGGTGCTTTCTGGGCTGACTCTGAAACTGCAAAGGAGAGGAAACAGTGCAGGCAGGGCAGAAGCCACCTGCTCACTCCCCCTTTGAGGTGGGATTGGGCACACTAGTGGAGCAGTAGGACCACGGGTCAGACTGGCAAACTATGAATGTGTCCAGGCTCAATGGGCACTGTTAGGACCTGCGCAGCACCCTTGTGGACATCTCCCAGGGCACTAAGAATGCACAGTGTTTAACCTTGCAGCTGAGGCACAAGGTCACTCCCAAAGGCGTCTGTCCATCTCTGATCCCTTGGGTATTTACGCATTGGATTTTTCCAGGAAGAGGGCTGCCCTGGGATGTTGTGAGGAGGGAAATATGCTCAGGCCCAGAAGTGCCCAGTGCATCACCTGCCTGGGCAGAGTGGCAGTGGGGGTGTCAGGCAGCCAGGAGGGCCCAGAGGATCACACACCATGAGAAGCATAGCCCTGAAGAGGAGGCAAACATGAGCGTCAGCCCTCAAGCCCAACCCCTGTGAAAAGTGGCTTAGAACTGACCTGACCAGTGCCATGTGTACAGGGCCAGCAGGAGCCAGGCACATCCATGCAAAGAATGCTGGGACCTTGAGGATGGAGCGGAGGGTACAAATAAGCCAGCAGATGCAAGATGCCTTCCCTATCCCCAATAGCCACAGAGGAGGAGTGCATGGAGGCCTCAGCAGAGGGCAGAGGCCAGTGAAAGTGATTCTTCTGGAACATTCCCAGAAGCAAGGAGGAAAAGTGAACTGCAATGCAGGTGTCAGGCTTTGGAGGCTCAAGGCCCAGGCCAGTCCTGCCCAGAACCATCTGTACCCGGCACTGCGCACACCTCTGTGTGCAGGGCAACAGAAGTCCCATCGGGGAGCTCACAGTGCAGGGGAGCTGGGCCTGGACTGGCCAGAAGCTGGACTGAGTGGGCGCCAGTCCTGGCGCTGCCTCACGCACACACCCAAGTTCTCAACTGTCCTCACTCCCGCCATGTGGAGGTGGGGCTTGCAGTGCCAGCCCAGCTTGCAGGAGAGAGAGCAGCTGCCAGGCCTGGAATGGGAGCAGGGCCTCCTGCAGAGCCGGGCTCAGGGCTGCAGGCCCTGCCCCCAACAGCTAGAGCAGCCTCCTCCAACTGGGAGATCTCTAGAAGGTGGCAGGAGATGCCCCTGGGCTTCCCCTCCCCAGTTTCAAAATTGGAAGGCTTTGTTTTCTAGGCAGCTTTAGGTTCACACAAAACCAAGCAGAACGTAGGAAGATCTTCCCCAGACGCTTCCCCCTCATGCGCAGGAGCGCTGGCTTCCCTGGCATACACATCTGGCCCCCGCAAAGTAAGCGGGTTTGATCAGGAGCCCATGTGGACGCAGTGTTGGGAACTGAGGTCCGCGCTTCCCTCCAGGGCTCTGTCTTTGATTGTGCATGGCAAAGTGGGCTCTGGCAAAGGTCTCCATCTTCCTGCCTCACAGTAGCTGTGCTGCCCCAAAGCTCCTCTGAGCTCCACCTGCTCCTGCCTTCCACCCCCAACACGTGGCAGCCTCTGGCGTCTCTAGTTCTGCCTCATCCAGCATGCTGGAGTGGCGGTGTGGCTCATGTCCCTTCCATGGCTGCTGTGGCCACCTCCCTGAGGACAGCCGCTGGGCCCTCTGGGTGAGCTGCTACTGACACCATTGTGCTCAGCCCCCCTGCAAGCACCCTTCACAGCAGGGTGTTTTGGATGCCAATTCGCAGAACCACCTGCACTTTGTCCGCTTAGGAACGGAAGCTTAGGCATTGGTGGTGGGGGCGGGCAGCACTTTGCATTCGTAATTGGTCTCCTTCTTGGGGTCTCAATGACTATTATGATTTTTCTTTTTCATTTATAAATTATTGCTGGGGAAGGCATATTCTCAGCAAACACTCATTGCTCTTAAGCGATAGTGATCTTCCCTCACCTGTCCTGGCCTTCCCTCCCTAGTGCACTTGAAGTTGAGTGTCCGAGGAGCACCACGAGGGTACGGGAGAAGAAGTACCCGCTGCTCACTTGGTCTGTGGTTCCCAGGGCTCCACGTCCAGGGAGTCTCCTTTACAGGCCCGAGGAAGAAGTGAGCCCTGCCCCCCAGGGCAGAAGACTCAGCTCAAGATGGATAATCTGATCTCTGTGTCACGCCTACCTTCTGGGGGTTCTCATTTCATTCCACTACTCAGGGGACACTTGACTCCTAGGGAGGAAGCCCTTCTACTGTGCAGGATTCCCTGTGGTGACAACCTTGCCCTCCCCACCCACTGAGGCCATTTCCCCTGCCTTTATCCCGACTGGCCTCAGTGCCTGGGATGGAGCTGACTGCTAGGTCTTCCAAGATGTTTGTGAGTAGTTTGCAGCTCCACAGGGGCCTTTCAGAACATCAGAGACTCTGTCCTACCATGTGAGAAGTCTCCTGCTCCAAGGCCAAATGCTAAAGGGCCGTGCGGAGCTTACCTCCTGGTGGTCCTTGCCAAGGGCCAGCCATGAGAGAGAAGCCATGCTCTTGGGCCCTGCACTCAGCCTGTTCCCAGCTGAGTGCCACCCAGTGGCCTCTGGTGACTCATGGGAGAGGAAGAATCACCTGGAGTGCCCCGTGCCCCTCCTCAATTTCTGACCCACCAAGGTGAGACACGACCAACATGGTTTCTGTCTTTTTTTGGTTTAGGCTTTTCTTTCTTTGTACCAGGATTGAACCCAGGGATGCTTAAGACTGAGCCACATCCCTAGCCCTTTTTATTTTGAGACAGGGTCTCACTAAGTTCTTAGGGCCTTGCTAAATTGCTGAATCTGGCCTTGAATTTGCAATCCTCCTGCCTCAGCCTCCTGAGCTGCTGGGATTACAGACATGGGCTGCTGTGCCTGGCGAAAGGTAGCTGTTACCTTGTTACCACAAGATAGTAACCAATTGTAACACTGTCCTACTAAGCAGACTTGGCTCAGACTCCTAGCAGCCGTTAGCAGAGCTTGGGCACTTGTCACCTGTGGATTAGACTCAGGAAGGAAGCCTCTCCACTATGTGAGGCCTCAGGTACTGGTGAGCTCACAGGCTTCCCAGGCAGCTGCACCACCTTGCGGGGTAGGAGGAGTTCCTGTCAATCCTGCAGCCCCCAACACAGAACATAGGCCCCAAGATCCAGCTGCGTCCCTAATGAGGTTTTCTTCACTCTGGCAGCAGGAAGGGCTCCCAGGGGGCCCAGGCTCAGAAGGAGCCCTCTCCATGCCTTCCTTCCCACATGGAGCTGCTGTTTGCCCCCCTCTGGTGCAGAGGTCATACATCTTCACTGAAGTTTTCTCCACACACAGAAAGATGGCGTTGGGAGGGGGATGGAGCCCTCAGAGGAAGAGGCTGAGTCCATGCTCGGGAGTGGTCGGACTTCTCGGATGAAATAACTGCAGCTGTCTGGCGTGCTCCTGTGAGTGGAGGCAGCGTGCATGCCTGGGGAACGTCTTGGGGGAACGTGGGGCATTCATTGGCTCTGAGAATAATTGTAAGAACCAAGCCAGGGAGGTGTGTCTGGATCTTCTGACCTGATGGTGTCCAGTAAGCCCTGCTGAGTGACAGCAGCACTGGTGGGCATGGCTAGGGTTGTCCAGTTTCCAATGCGCGTGGAGAAGGCAAAAGGCAAGACCCCTCAGAGGGACACAGACAGACCTTCCAGCCTCCGCCCAGTGGAGGCAGCTGGGAAGGAGTAGGTGTGCCTGGCTCTGCCCCTACCCAGCTCATCTGTGGGTGACACCTGCAGTGTACAGACCCAGTGAGGCAGAGGCACAGTTGGAGCTCAGGGTGCAGTGACCCTGCCTGGCTCTTCTGAGCGCCAGCACAGTCAGCCACATTCTTGGTGCGCACTGTGCTGCAGGAGTCGGGAGGAGGCAGGCTGGATAGGGGCAGGCTGCTTGGGACCCAGGCTAGAAAAAGCAGAGGATGGCAGCCAGGCCTCTCTGCACTGGAGTGGACGCTGGGGTCCTCCTGGTATCTGGAGCCTCTGATTCTAGAAATGCAGGGTGGCCCCTTTGCAGCAGGCATCCAGCTGTCCACCCCATCCTGGCCCTGCCTCCTGGCTCCAGGCAGCTCCTTTGCAGTGGACAGGTTGAGCCCCGTGGGTGGGGGCGGGGGCTCCCTGACAGCAGTGGAGGGAGTGAGGGAGCCCCCCAGCCACTCGCGCTGTTGGAGAGCAAGGCCAGGAGACCACATGAGGAACTGCGCCACTTAGATGGGCAGGGGAGCCCTTCCTTGGGGCGCACTCAGAGGGTGTGCATCCTCCTCCGCAAGGGCCAGCTTCGTAGCCTGTCCACCTTGCTCGCTTCCTGTTGCTGAAATTGTCTTATTGTTTCTAATGACTGCAAATCTATTGATTGGTTATGCAGGGAGGACACAACGCGAGATCAGCCCCTTTCAGTGCTCAGGCTGCACCGTGAGCAGCCGGCTTGGAGCTGCTCACAGGCTCTGCACCTGGCTCATCCTGTTCCACCCGAACTCCACACTGTGGAACCTGTCCTTGCCGCGGGCCCTGGCGGACACTGTCTCTATTATCTGACTCCCGTAGGCCCCGTGCAAAGTTGTGTGGCTGGGCCTTTGTGCAATGGCTTCTTTCCCTTGACACAAGGTCCTGCGGTCCTCCAGGTCGTCACGTGTGGCAGACTTTTTCCTAAAGGTTGAACAATCTCCCTCTGTGCGTAAGGACCGCATTTCCTAATCCATCCGTCTGTAGGTGGGCACCCAGGTTCCCCCGCATCTTGCCTTTCGGGACGGGGTGGATGCAAGGTGCAGGTGGGTTCACCTCAAGTGTGGTGGGAATGTCACATCTCAGGTCACAAGACGCATCATCTCCCAAGAACACTGAGAGCAAGCCAGCTGTCTTTCCCAACCACAGGAATGATCTGGAGACCAAAGACAGGAGAACTAGGAAATCCCAAGGAAACAACGCCCTGGGACAGCAGCGTGTCAAAGGGAGAATATGTGGGGACAGATGGAGATGGGAACCGTGTGCGAAGCGAAGCAGCCGCAGCACTAGGGGCAGCCAGTGGGCAGCTGGGGTGGGAAGGCCACCCTGAGGAGGAAGCAGTCCACAGGGTGACTTCCAGCAGCTAGGGAAGGAGCCGCATGCAAAGCATTGGGCAGGGGTGGCCCGTTGGAGTGTGTGGGGTGGCCTTGCTTTCCTGGGGTCCAGGGCCAAGCGGGACTGCAGGCCACCCCCTGGGGAGTTCTGTGCCTGCATGGTCTTTTTTTTTTTTTTTTTTTTTGAGAGAGAGAGAATCAATTTTATGTAGTTTTTCATGCGGCCTTCGTTGCTCCGACAATTTGTTGTGTACCTGGTGCTGGGGTTTGAACCCACGTCCTTGCGCATGCCAGGTAAGCACTGCAACTGCTGAGCCACGCTCCAGCCCCCTGCGTGGCTTTTTATGTAATCACACATATTCATTCTCGTAGATGCTCCAGTTGTGTTGGAAATGCCATGGACTCTGGTATGTAAAACAGTAAAATTAACAGTTTGACCAGGTCAAGCATATTCATGCGCATTACTCAAAGGCTCTGGGAGAGCAGAGCCAGGGCAGCCAGTCGGGCAAACGACTAATTGCCTGCCCTGTTCTTGCATCCAAGGGCAGGAGTCGGGGTGCTAGTGACAAGGATTCTGCCAGCTGGAGCATCTGCCTGCCTCTGGGGCAGGGAAGAGGGCTGAGCAGGAGGGCTGACAATACCTTGAGGAACAGGTGGCACAGGCGTGCCAACAGGACAGCCCGCAGGAAACGCCTCTCCCCACTCCCTCTGAGGTGGTTCCTTTCCTCCATACAACAGCTCTGTGCTCCGAGCACTGGAGAGATTGGTTTTAAAAGGATACGACCTGGAGGAATCCAAAATCTACCACTAATTTAGAGTCAGACTCATGTGGCTGCAAGGAACGCTTAGTGAGTGCCAGAGGGCTGGCAGCTCTTGGCTTCAAACCTTGGAATCTGGGTTCTAAATTGCATCATCAAGCTATTCTTTTTCAGTCAAGAGAGTGAGTCTTCTGCTGGCTTTTTAAAAAAAGAATATTTGTTGGCTCAGGTAATACAAAAGTCAAGATGTAAATTGGTCTTAGGCGACCTCCAAGCTAAGCCTAACGTTGGCTTCAGGAGTGGCCAGATCCAGATGTTCAGTTGGCTTCTCCTGACCTGTGGGTTTTGTCTCCTTTTGCATTTGCACATATTAGCTTTGTCCTGAATGAGGTTTTCTTTAGCAGCTCTGGGTTTCTGCTCTACCTTCTCAGCAACCTCAGAAGCAGGAGAGTGGCACTTCTTCAGTGCTCTCAGCAAAAGTCCTAGAAATAAGACTCACTGGATCCACATCAGCCCCTTCTGAGGAGCTCACAGGGTCAGGATGAGTCAAAGCTGAGTGGCTGGATCTGGGCCACGTGACCACAGCCAGAGGCCATTGGAATCAGTCCATGTGAGTCTCACCAATGAGGCAGTGGCATCCCTGGTTGGGAATTGAGAATCTGTCATGAAGAGGATGGGGGTGGGGATGCCTGGAAAGCAGAAGCCTCACTCACCCCTGCAGGGACATGAGGAGGGTGGGGG
>PVKS010035143.1:0-20321 GCA_004027875.1 Aplodontia rufa
AATCAGGTACATTTCACAGAACCAAAAACTCTTGAGTCTGCAAGAATCAATGTCATTCCACTTATATATATTCATCAGTTATCAGGAAACTGCATTTAATTACAAAGGGGGTATTTTTCAGTTCATTATCAAATTTTTCTAATTTCTTTTAAAATTTTTTGTAATATTTGGGAAATTTGGGATAGATTTTTGTTAGTGATTTTTAATTTAATTCTGCTATAGCCATAGGCAGAAACCTGTGTGACTTCAGTCTTTCTAGAGTGTAGGATCTCTAGTGGACTAGAAGGTGATCTCAGGGTGTGTCCCACAGACTCCTGCAGCCTTGGCATGAAGATCCGAGGCTGGTGCCAGGTGGGGTTGGGACACAGTAGATCTGCTCTGTCTCTGTCCTCACTGGTACCTGCTCTACACATTCCTTCAGCCACCACAGCAGTTTAAAATCTACAGCTGCAACATCGGTTTGTTCATTTCTGCCTTTGTCGTGCCAGTGTTTGCTCCATGTACTTGAAGCTGTGTTCTTAGCAGTATACACACTCAGGATCCTATTCTTCCTTGATAGATTGACCTTTTCTCATTGAGAAACATCTGCCTTCGTCTCTGCTCATGCTCTTCTTTCCGTCAGCTTTGCCTGGTGTTAATCAGCCGTTCCTGCTTTTCTAGCTTGTGTCTTTTTACTTGTAAAGTGTTTAAGAGTAGCATGTACCTGGTCTGCCTTTGTTATCTAGTCTGACGGTGCATTTTCAATTGGTGTTAAATCTGTCTACACCTGTTGTAATTATTGGTATGTCGAGTTTAGCACTTCTATCTTGTGTGTTTTATTGCCCCATCTGTTCTTTTATATTCTTTCCTTTTCCTGCCTAATCTTCACTCATCAGGTATTCCTTACTATTCCACTTTGCTTCCTCTGTGTCTCGGCTGTTCTTGTGCCTTCCTTGTTGTTTTGAAGATGGCAGTACATACCCTGCCACAATCACCTTGGGCTGGTGCTGTACCTTGTGTGTTTGCTGTGAGGACCTTGCCACAGGCTGGTTTTATTTTCGCTTCTTTCCTTTGTGGTTTTGCTGCCATATGAGATACTTCTGCACATGTGGTGAGCCATACAATGCAGTATCAGCTTCCATTTAAAGAAATTAAGGGAATATTCCTCTTTCTTTACTGTTTTGTTGTTCCACTCTTCACTCCTTCTCAAGATGTGAGTCTCTGTGTGGCAAGGTTCTCTTTACTCTGGTAACTTTCCATTAGTGTTTCTTGTAGAGTAGTTCTAGTTGCAGATTCTCTCAGTTGTCATTGATTTAAGAATTCTAGAATGCTTTTGCCTTGTTTGAATTCTCCATAGAATTTTATGTTGAGATTATTTGTTGTTGTTTCTAATCCTGAGTGTCATTTCACTGCCTCTGACTTCCTTTATCCTTGATTAGATGTAGCTGTGTTTTGGGTGTCCCTCCAAGGTCCATGAAGGTTTGGTCTGCAGGGTGGGGCCTAGTGAGGGGGTGGAGTCTGTAGGGGTGGAGTCTAGGGAGGGGTGGGGTATATGGGTGGGACCTAGGGAGGGTGGGAGCTTATGGGCAGGGATAAGCGAGGGGTGGGGCCCAGGGAGGGGTGGAGTTTGTAGGGTGAGGCCCAGGAAGAGGGCTTAGGTTACTGGGGACTCACCTTGCAGGATTCTAGTGGCCTTCCTGGCTGTCTCTGTCTCTCTGAGCTTTGGCTGGAGAAATGGCTTTCACCTCCTACATCTTTGACATGCAGGTCCTCTGCTCTCATGAGAACAAGTGCCATCTCCATGCTGTGAGCTAAACTACCTTTCACATGTATGAGTCAGTTGGCTCTGGTATTTTGTTGTGGTGACATGAAGCTGACTAACGCATAGGTCCTTCAGTACTTGTAATTTTATTAATAGACCTTAAGTGGTTAATGGAGAGGCATCACTAACTTGACTGACTTAAATCAACTATCCTGTGGAAGCAGAATTTTCTGTATTTTCTGATTTACAGAGATTATTCATAAGCTGGTTAAATGTCATCTTGGACACAAGTTTACACAATAAATAAATCTAACTTTTATAAATGGCCATTATATCTTTAAAAAGCAAAAAATATCACACTTTTTCAACTTTTAAAACACTTGCCCAAATTGCTCGCTGGGATTAGAAGCACAGGGCTGGCAAAGAAATATGAGGTAAAATTATCTGTGAAACTGTGCATCATTAATGCCTTGCTAATGGGCAGAATTTATGCTGCTGCATCAGAAAAATATTTTGAAGACTAATGGAAAAATACCCTTATTCATTTAAGTTTCTTAACCACTCGAGTGTCCACATTAATGAATCTTGCAATCCTTGTGAAGCATCTCAACATGAAGTAGGTGATGTTCACCCTAGCAAAGGGCAGATCAGTAGCCAAGGGCCTGGCAAGCTGGGAAACACTACACAATCCTGTCTTTCTGCTTTGTGGGCCTGGACATAAGTACACTCACCTAGAAGCAAAGTGAGAGCCCTGCTGTGTTTCCACAGTGATAAATAAAAGTAGCCATGTGGACGGCTTCTCAAAGGATGGCAGCGGGCCTTGGTTCTGTCTCCTGTTGTGGCAGCAGTGGTCTTCTCCACTATCACACTGCCCAGGGGGCAGGGGACACTGGCACAGAACACAATATGGTGGCTTTCATCTCTAATGCTCTCAGTGGCATTTCAGTGAGCCAGTGTCCCACTTCACATTCTGATCAGATGACATCCAGGACATCCTAGGTCATCGCCCTAACTGAAAAGTTCAAGCATATTTTTTTACCTGGGAGGCCATGCTTTTAAAATGGTCCAGGAAAAAGATCTTAGCACTGAAGCAGGTTTTGGAAGCTCTAAACACAACCACATTAAAGGACCCCCATCTCTGCTTTAGTACATGGGCCAACTGTCTTTTCAAGATGAGGTTAGAGCACATGGGTGACAAATGAAGGAAGCTGTGCTTTTCTAGGGGATTCCTCTTCCAGACCTTTTCGGTTCCTCGAGGGCACAGCTGGCACAGTGTGTAGTCACTGGTGAGATCAGGAGGAGACAGGTAGCAACTCCACAGTGACGATGCACAGGAGCACTAGGCCTAAGAGCTTCGCTGTAGCTCTTAGGTCCCTGTGTAAGTCATTGCTCTGTGTAGAGCATCAGAAGTTGACTTCATCTTTAACATCCACCACAGATAAGCTAAGAAGGGGTGGTTAAAATGGATCTAAGAGCCCACTGTGTCCTGCTGTGTCTGGAGGGAAAGCTGTTGCCTGCAAGCAAGTGAAAGGCATGGCCTGGTGCACCCGGGACCGTCAGTCAGCAGGGAGGAGGGCCCAGGATCGGCGTTTCCTGGTTCCACTTTTTTCCTCATCTCCTTATTCATCTCTACCTCTGTGCTGTCCTTCAGGGCCTCTGAGATAAGACTGAGGTTTGTGGTGATATCCAGCCAGCAGAGAGACAGACAAGAGGCCCTGCTCATCCTCTTTTTGTGAAGAAAGGAATCACATTCCTGGTTTTCTGTACTGAAGGGATGTCCAGTTGGCGCCTAATGTGCTCTTGAAGCAATGCTCCCTCAGTGGGTACACCTGTGTACCCGCTGTCTTTGCAGGACACAGTACACTGGTGCCAAGTTCTGCTGGGTACGGCTGATCCGTCCTTGTACCATGTTCTTGGTTCCCAGATGAGTAATCGGAGTTCTCCTGAGCAGAGTTTCCTGGGCCTCGGCCTCAGCCTCTGAAGGAGTCTTGGGTGTCACCTGTGGCTTCACAGTGGACACTTGATGTGATCACCTTCCCCTTCTCAGCTCTGACCCAGGGTGTCGTTCCTCCTGACATCTCCTCGTGTTGGCCTCGGGAGCTACTCTGGGATCCAGCTAAGTGGAGTGGCCCCTTCTAGAACCACACGTCTCACTGTCTTCCCCTGAGGCCTAAACCAGCCTGGTCCTCTCTGCACTTCCTGATTCTCTCTGCCCTGCTGTTCTTGTCCTGTCAACCTGCTCTCCTCTTCTTTTGCTAATTGTGGTCTCTGTTTGCCTTGGCTAGTGACACTCTGAGACTGCAGAAAGGTTTTCCAGCGCTTGCTAATTTTCCTGGTGTTGGCCAAATTGCCAAATCGCCAAAATCACTGGCCTTGTTGGGTTTCCCTGCCTGGAGTTTTCCTGCCTTTGTAACTCTGGGGGAGCTGAGCATTGCATTAATTGGTGTACTATAGTTGTACATACTAATGGGATTTGGTTTATATCTTCGTACATGCACACACTATGACAGCATATTTTGGGCAATATCCCTCCCCAGCACTACCTCCCCCACATCCTTGGTCCTTTCCTCTACTGATCTCCCTTTAATTTTTAGGAGATCCTCTTTCTACCTTTGTTTCCCTTTTCCTCTCTGTCTTCTGCATATGAAAGAAAACATCTGCCCCTCGACCTTCTGAGTTTAACTTATTTCACTTATCATGATGGTCTGTAGTTCCATCCATTTTCCTGCAAATGTCATGATTTTATTTTCTTTATGACGACAGCTACAGGAAAAACTAAATAAAATCGATTCTCTCTTTCTCTAATTGTCGCTCTCTCTTCTTTAAAAAAAAAAAAAACTCCTTTGTGTACACACAGCACATTCTCTTTATCCATCCATCCGTTGATGGACACCTAGGCTGGTTCCATGGCTTGGCTCTGGTGTGGTGCTACCGTAAGTGTGGGTGTGAATGGGTCACCGTAGTAAGATGACTTTTAATTCTTAATGATAAATACCAAGGGGTGGTGCAGCTGGGTCGTAGACTGGTGCCTTGCCCAGTCTTTTGAAGAGTAGGCCCCATCTTTTAAAGTTTCCACCGTCTCCCAGTAGCAGCGCCTGGGGACCAAGCCTTCAAGACCTGGACCTGTAGGGACATAACTTGCAAACTACAGCACTGTCCATGCTGAGCGTCCCTCAAGAGTTGAAAGCACTAGATGACATGCATTTGCTTGCTCCTCCCTCCTCCCAACCCTAGAAACCACTGGTCTTTTCACTGTCTCCATAGCTGCCTTTTCCAGAATGTCCTATGGTTGGAATCATGTGGCATACAGCTCTTTCAGGTCAGAATCCATCATTCAGCAGCAGACATTTCAGGCTCCTCCCTGCCCTTTTGTGGCGTGGTAGCTTGTTTGTTCTTATTTCTGAATGTTATTCACTTCCGTGGATGTTCCATGGGATTGGTTTTACAACTGGATTCAGCGACTGTCCCTGGGAAGGTTCTAGGAGCAGTCACAGAACAGCACTTGAAAACACCTCCACCATCCAGGTGTGGCCTCCAAACAGCGTTTTATTTTACCGAAAATATAGGTTTCTTGGAGAAGGAGCTTGTTGTACACACAAGGAAATGGACCAGTGAGCCTTGAACATCTTGTGATGACCACAGGGAAGGAGCCTAGCAAGGACAAATGAGGTGACTCCAGACTCCCACAGCCACCTTGAGAGGACTTGAGGTGGGCAACGATGTGACATTTTAACATTGAAAATAATAAGGCGTATAGCAAATACCTAGTAATCCACAAGTCAGAATGCACCTGGAGAACAAAAACTGAAATCAGGCATTCTCCCCTGGAGGCTGTTAGGACAGACCAATAAAGAGGGTCTTGCATGTGCCCTCCTGTCTGTGGAGAGTTGCAGGAACATTGCTGGGATCCGAAGGGCGTGTGTCAGACTCGTCGGCCATGTGGCAGGATCATGGCATCACAGCTCTGTCTCCTGCTCCTTTTTTTTTTTTTTTTTTTAAATAAGGGGGAAGGAGAGAGAGGGAGAGAGAGAGAGAGAGAGAGAATCAGTTTTATTTAGTTTTCCATCTGGTCTTCGTTGCTCTGACACTCAGTGGTGTACGTGGTGCTGGGATTCAAACCCGGGCCCCCATGCATGCCAGGCAAGTGCAATGCTGCTGAGCCTCTGCTCCAGCCCCTCCTGTTCCTTGAATATAGTGTTTCTGGGCCTTCCATTCCTTTCATTAATGCTCTGCGATTCTTAGCAGGCAAGGCTTAGGCCAGGCTGCTTCGTCTTTAAGCAGTTGCAGATGCGGTGAGTCTTTGTTTCTTGTGTTCTTGTAATAGAGATGCAGCTGACTTCTGTACATTGACCTTGTATCCTGTCACCTTCCCGGGGTCCCTGGGATTTTCCATGTAGACTGCCTCAAGTGGGGGCAGTTTTATGTCTTCTTTGACAGTCCTTATGCCTTTCACTTCTTTTTTGCTCTCCGCTGCCCTGCTTGGGCTCCAGTAGTTTGAGGAGGAAGAATGATGAGCATGAATGCCCTTGCTGATCACAGGTCCGTGTAGTCTTTTGCCGCTAAGCATGATATCAGCTGTGAATGTTTTGTTGTGCTCCTTACCAACTTCAAGAAGCTCTTCTCTATTCATACTTTGTTGAGAACATTTGTCATGAATGCGTATTGGCTTTTGTCAGATGCTTTCCACATACTAATTGATTGATCCTGTGATGTGTCATATTGGAGTTGACCTCTGTAAATTTGTTTCAGGTCAAGATCTTCCTGGTTTTCAGCATGACATGTGGTTTCAGGTCGTGCCCCATATATGCAGGAAGTAGCTCGTGAGTCCTTCCCTCTGCAGCCACGAGCTCATCTGCGCTGGGCTCCGAGGACCTGGGCCTCACATGAGGACAGCACACCCAGACCCCTCCCAGCTCCCCCACCCCACTCAGTCCTTGGATGCCTGTCCTGTGTAAGAAGTGGACTTGCACGCCCTGTTGCTGTTGTCCTGGGAAAGTTCTGCTTCCTGCTTTGCTGCTGACACCAGGGAAAAGGCAGGTGGATGGCCTCCCATGTGCCACCTGCAGCCCTCGACAGAGGTGGGTCCTGCTCCCCAGAGCCTGGGCTGCAGTCGTAGCTGTCCTTGTAGCAGGGAGGCAGAGCAGTGTTACTCACACACACACAAGCCGTGTGGATAGGCAGCGCAGAGGAGAGGACGCTGTCCTGGACGGCCAGTCCCAGGCTCTGGGCCAAGAAATGTGACTGCCCCAGGCCCTGGAGGAGCAAGCCCTCCACAGGGAGTGGGGCCCATCTGGCCCCTCAATTTTGTTCAGTGATATGGTGTCGGGACTTAGACTCTGAACTTTGAGAGAGCAATCTGCATTTCTATTGTCTTAAGCCACTGAGTTGCAGCTGCTGGTTGCAGTAGCTGTAAGAAACATGCTGCTCTCTTCGGAACTGTGTCTCTGCCGAATCACCCGTGTTTTTCTTCCTTGCATGCACACTTTCTCCCCCTCTGTGCCTGCTCTTCATGGTTTTTCTAAAATCCGTGTCCATGTACTCTACCATGTGGGTCATTTGGAATCAGTATCTGTCAGTTGTACCTTTACTTGAGTATGACTGTTTTCCTGTTCCTTTGCTCGGTAATTTGGCTAGAATGAGCATTCTGGATATTTTGTTGTTGACAGCTGTCACTGTTTTGGTCTGCTCCTGCTTTCGTGACAGGAGTCGTGTTGGGAAGCCAGCAGGCAGGGTGGAGGTCCTGCCCTGTGTGGCTTCAGTGGGGGCTGTTACAGGTTTGCTGGTGTCTGTCTTCTTGCTGTGGCCTTGCGTTGTGGGGTGGGTATCTTCTTATCAGAACACCCTCTTGGGTCAGGGTCCCCTACTCATAACCTCATTTAATACTGATGGGCTCCTTACTCCAGTACAGCCTGGTGGGGTTGACTTTACACTGTAGGGGCATCTTCCCCAACACCCCCAGGATGGGGAGACCAAGACATTGCACAGCTTCTCCCGCACCTGGCCTGCCACCCCCAGTGAGCAGCCCAGCGTTGTGCCTGGAGGTGGAATGGGTGCACACAGAGCTCAGTCCCCTCAGGGCTCACTCCCAGCCCCTCTCAGCCCACTCTCACTGGTTGAGGGTGCTCACTCGTGTCTGTGCTGCAGTCTGAGTAGAAGTGCGGTGTGAGTGCTAGTGTCTGACCCCTCTCTGGGAGGGCCAAGTGCACTGATGAGTGGCAGTCGGAGCTTTTCCTGGGCCTTCCAGCTCGCCAGGGGTCGGCCATGGGGCCCCTGCGGGAACTGATCATGAGTCCCTCCTCCTGCTGTAGAAGCCAGTGTTCTGGTTCTTTTTAATGAAACATCAGATGTCTTAATTATGCAGCTAGGACTTGAAGAAGGACAAGTCTGTTGAATTCCCATCACTGTCCTACTGTGTGAACGGTGGAGTGATGGGCAGATGCACCAGCTGTGTGTGTGCGCTCAAGAGTGCTACACATCTTCAGTAGTGACCTGTGAAGAGTTATTGTGAAGGGGAAGGCAGATTTGAGCAAGAGGTTTTGTGCGTGTGGGACTGGATCTGCAAGGCTGTGAGCGGGTGGCGTTGTGGCCATCAATCACGGTGCTGCTGGGGCGAGTGTGAGCCCCTCCCAGCTGTCAGCAGGACATCTCCTGGGCTTTCCAGTTTGGGGAGCTTAGCTCCTTGCTCCATAGAACTCTGTGAGACTGAGGAGAGAGCAGGGGATTGTCCTCTGTGCATGTGGAGGTCAGTACAGGAGGCTTTTGGGGGTGCCCCAACTTCCATGCCTGCCTGGCCTTGGGCCACCATCACGTCTTTGTGCCCTCGCATCCTGGCTCTGTGAAATGGCCTATAGGGCAAGATCTGCAAGCCTCCTGCTATGTGCTGTTTGTGCTGCTGCCAAGGAATGTGGGAGGTGTGAGGAGGCTGGGTGCCCTAAGGGTGGTCCCAGGATACTGGCTGGGCCTGTGTTTTTGCCAGAATCGTTGGGGAAACTGGTTTTACAAAAGCATTTTATGGAGGCAGTTTATTGGGATGTTACTCTGGGGAGAATGCTGGCAGGCTGGGCCCTAGCACTGGTGTCAGTCCTGCCTGGACAAGCGGCTGCTCTGGAGCCTGGCCATTCAGGTTTTGGTGCGGCTGCTTGCATCTTCTCCTGCTAGACTGCCACACTGCCTCATGTGGTGTCTGGTATGTGGTACCACCCCTCCTCATTTCTGGTGCCATGCCGGGCCTCTGCAGGATGCCTGAGGGTGGTCTTGAATGGGCTAGGAATGTGGGTCATCATTCCTGCGCTTCTAGGTGAAGCTTAGGGCAGTGCTGGACAACTGTAGGAGCTGTCCTTGGTCCCATTGACGGAGTTCACATTCATTGCAGAAGGTGCTAACTGGAGAGAGACAGTAGTAGGATCCCAGGAATGACTCCGGCTCAGCCTGGCTATGGGGCTGAAGACACAGACATGGCAAGTGCTACTGGAGCCCAAGCTGGAGGGCTCAGCAGGTCTCTGGTGTCCCACACCCTGCAGCAAGGTACTTGCCTCTTCCCAGGCCACCCTGCAGAGTTCTCTTTATCCATCCCACACCAGGCTAAAGGCGAAGTTCTTAGCTGGCCTGGCCAGCTGTGTTGCCCGCCATGCCATGACCACCTTGTCCCTGCACCCCGGCCACACAACCTCAAAGGGCCTGAGGTGTCCTCCCCTCGAGGCCTGTACCTGTTGTCAGCCTGGGTGTAGTAGTCTCAAAGGTTCCTGACCCCAGACATGGTGTGAGTGCTGTCCTTGGCATGACCCCTGGTGAGCCTTCCACATGGCCCTCTTCCAGTCTTGCTCACTGTTGACCACATCCGTCAAAGGGCGCACTCCTTGAAGATGGGGCACCTGGGTTTGTCCTTTGTCCTGTGTCAGGCACATGCTGCAGCAGGGGTGTGCATTTTGCTTGGTGATGGCACTGGATAAACATCAGTCCGTGCAGTGACTCCATCCCAGCCCTTCTGGGGTTCTGAGGAGTCTTCAGCCAGTGACCCCCTCCTTGCGAAGTCAGAGAGGTGCTTCAGAGGTACCTCGAGAGCTGAGTTAGCAAGCCTGGAGTCCAGGGAGTGTGGAGATTGCACCCAGATCTTCCCATGCATACCCTACCCTTTACTTGGTGGCTGAATACCCCTAATGGGATGTTCACAGGGGCTTTTGCAAGGGACACAAGGACCTACTGTCTGTAGTACTCGCCTTGCACTCCACTGCTGTCCTGTCCTCTGACCTGGTCCCCGCAAGCCCAGTCACTGGCCCCTTCCTGAGTCTGTCCCAGCTTCCCCCAGGCCTGTCTCCACTTCCTGCTGTAGGTCCTCCCCTCCCATTGACCCTGGGCATCTGTGAGGGAGTAGGGTGGATGCGCAGCTGCATCTGTGTCTGGACGCACACCTCTGGCCGTCCAGGGTGGAGTGTTCTCTTGCCTAGTGCTGAGCCTGCTGCTGGTTTGCCTGGTCAAGAGTATGGCTGGTCTGCTGTGTGGAGCTGTGCAAGATTCTGCCTTCACTGTGTGTTCAGGAGCCCGGTGGCGCTGCTCTGACAGTGCTGAGTTCTGTCTGAGGAGGTGCGGCTGTGCTGCAGAACCTGAGCTGTCTGCTTGGTGTTGTGTTCATCGGGATTGCCAGGGCTCTGCATAGCTGGCTTACTGTCTGCTGGCCACCTGCAGCCTGGATGGAGGCAGAGTGCCCTATGCCCAGCCTCCTGGTCACCAGGGCTGCTGGAGCAGTACTCCCAGGGCATCTGTGTGGCCTGCAGACTTGGAGGGGCTCACCATGCAGTGTGCCCTTCTCCAAGCATTAGCAGGCACCAGGTGCAAAACGCACCCTTTACTTAGACAAGCTGTCTTGCTGTGGCCCAGACCACATGACTCTGCATAGTGTACCTACTGCAGGCCCCAGGAACCCCATGAGTCACCTCCTACCCTCTGCCCCATCCCTCTGTAGAACATCCAGGTGATTTGCTATTTCCTGCTCACTGTGTCCAATCAGAAAGCTGTCAACAATAAACTGTCCCATTGCCATGCGATGTTGCATCAGAAATATTCATCTAGAGACTTCTAGTTTGCGGCCTGGCAGGAGAAGGGTTCAGAAGCCACCCACCACCCCCTTCCCAGCAGCGAAGGAAAGCTGAATAAACTGAGAAAGCAACTCTTCTTGGATGTGCAAGAGAAGGGAGAGCACAGGGTGGCCACTGTCCCCTGCTGGAGAGACACACAGGCAAACAGTCAGAGTGCCAGGGCAGGAGTCTCCACGGGAACCCGTGCAGGGCAGAACATGAGGTGGAAGTGACAGATCACAGGAGGCTGAGCCTGCACAAGCCTCAGAGAAAAGCTCCAGAGACACAGTCTCTGAGGCCCACACACTTTGGATTTTACCTCTAGTAGGTCTACCAGTTTCGCACCGTGAAAACTGGGAGAAATCCCCTGATGCCTCTGGCAGAGAGAGGGAAAAAGGCCAGACATTCTGCTCTTCACAAGGCCAATCTGCACAAGAAGCTGTCTGATCAGAGCCTCACCTACTGGGGTTGTGTTAGGGCCTCACTGGCTGAGGGAGGAAAACTCTCCAGCCCAGGACAGCTTTCCTGTTGCACCTAGGCAGGGTGAGGGGGCTTGAGAACCAGGGGTGAGACCGCAGTCCAGGGCACAGGGTGGCTGAAAGACTGAGACCTCATCCCAGGACTGCAGAGTGCTCACCTATCCCACACCCTGCCACAGCTTCTCTAAAGATCTGGTTATTGCAGATCCTTCTACCCAGTACCTCACATTGGCCATCAAGAAAAATCACAAGACACACTGAAAGGCAAAAATGAATCTGAAGAGATGGAGCAAGCTTTAGGGCCAGACTCAGATATGGCAGTGACATTGGAATGACCAGAACAGGAATCCAAAACATGAGCTAAGAGCTCTGATAAAGTAGTAGATGGCATGAAGAGCAGATGGATGGGCTGGGGTTACACAGAACTGTACTGCCTGCCTAGCAGGCTGGAGGCCCTGGGTTAGGACCCAGCACTGGGAAGGCAGGCAGGCAGGACGGATGGACAGACAAAAGGCAAGCAGGAAGGCAGGCAGGCAGGAAGGAAAGAAAGACAAAGAAAGAAGGAAGGAAGATGGGCAGGAAGGAGGAAGGAAGGAAAGAAAGAGCAAGCAAGCAGGCCTGAAGGAAAGAGAGAAAGAAAGAAGTAAGACAGACAGGAAGGAAAATAGGCAGGCAAGAAGGAAGGCAGGAAGAAAGGCAGGCAGGCAGACAATGTAAGCAGAGAGATGGAAATTCTAAAAACAGACCAAATAGAAATGTGGGGTTGGAGCGGTGGCTCAGTGGTTTCGGTGCTTGCCTGGCAAGCATGAGGACCCGGGTTCAAATCCCAGCACCACGTACACAACTAAGTGTTGGAGCAACTAAGGCCATGTGAAAAACTAAATAAAGTTGTTTCTCTCTCTGTCTCTCTCACTGTCCCTCTCTCTTAAAAAAAAGAAAAAGAAAAAGAAATGTGAGAAGCCAACCTCACTGTAATGGAAAGAATGAATGCCGTTAGCAGATGGACAGAGTGAGAAGGAATGCTGAGCCGGAGGATGCACCCTATATCACAGAGACCTCCAAGACTGAATGGAAAGAAGGAAAAGACAACTGGAAAGAATGAAACTAGAACAGAATTTCCAATGATCATGGGACAACAACAAAAGGGGCAAGTCTTGTATATGGAATATTAGAAGGAGAAGAAAGAGAGGAACAGAAGAAATGCTTGAAACAGTGATGACTCGGAACTGCGCCCACTTTAATGTCAACACCAGACCACGGATCTAGGAAGTTGAGAGAACACCAAACAGGACAAACGACAAAACTAAATAAAACTAGCAACAGGAAAACTACACTTATGCTTGTCCTGTTCAAACTACCAAAAATCACGAAAGATCTGCCTCAGCCGGAGAGGAACAAAGGCACAATTCATATCTGACTTCCTCAGAAACCATGCCAGTGAAATATTTAAGTTGTTGAGCGACACAAAACACCAACCTAGAATTCCATGCCTGGAGAAATTACCCTGCCAAAGGGAAGGAGAAATAAAGACTTTCCAGACAAACAAAAATTGAGGGAATTCGTTGCCAGATGACCTCCCCTGTTAGTCAGAATTCATCACTTGGACCAAAATGCCCAGCAAGAACAACTTAGAGGAGGAAAAGTGTGCTCTGGTTCATGTTTTCAGAGGAGTCCATGGCTGCCCATCGCCGTTGATCCAGGAGATGGGACATGGTGGTAGAAGGGTGAGGTGGAGGAGCATTGCTCTAGAATGCGTGGGATGGGGAGCCAGGAGGCAGAGAGATGGGGTGGGGTATAGGCAGACACCCCCCTCCTGGGCAGCCCCCAGTGATCCCTTCCAGCCATGCCCCACCTGCCCATGTCACCACCCCGTCAGCCCATTCTAACTAGGAGGGACTGGCAGGGCACAGCTTCTGTGATCCAGTCGTTCCACCTAACACTCCTGCAGCAACACAGGAGCTTTTGGGGAACACCTCACATCCAAGCCATAAAACCTGCCTTGTAAGAAATGTTAAAAGAGATTCTTCAGAGAGAAAGAAAATTATAAAATTCAGAAAGTCATTTCTTCATAAAGAAAGGAAGAACATCAAGAAGGAATAAGTAAAAGTAAAATAAAATCTTTTGGAACTGTTTTATTATATAATAAGATGCTTCACCATCTAGGAAGCAGTATGGTGTTATTTAGAAGTGTACTTGATTCCTTCTAAAGATACCGTGAGCTCTAGGGCTACCACTTTAAAGAGTTTATAAAAGCTAAGCAGAGGGAAAGTAAAATCATAACATATTCAATTAAAACCACAAAAGCCAGAAGAGTGTAGAAGACAAAAGTAAGAATAAAGAGAAGGGCAACAGTAAAACATGGTAGATGTTAATCCACTGGGTGAGTATCTAGACCACTGTCTTTGGGTATGAGTAGTCTAAATGCACCAGTCAAAGACAGACACCATCAGAGTGGACAGAAAAGCAGACCCAAGTCTTTTATTGTAAATCTGAGCACACGCAGGTTGAGAGGAAGCGGGTGAAGTGCACCATGGCACACTGTCCAAGGCAGAGAAGGAGCTCCTTCAGCGTCAGCCCCTGCAGACACGGGGTGAAGAGACTTCTCAGGAATGAAGAAGAGCTTCACGCGACCAGTGGTGGGGTCGTTCTGCAGGGGATACAGAAGTGTTTCACATGTGTGTGCCTAATGAGAGCGCGGCAAAACACAGGAAGCAGACTGGGGGAACTGAAAGGGAAGCAGGTATGCCCTGTCCCAGCCGAGGCCCACAGTAGCTCAGGAATGGACAGACTCTGCAGAGAAAAACAGTGTGGACATAGCTGAGCTCCGCTATTTGTTGGATTTCAAGGGCAGCTGTGGATGGCCTCATCCTACAACAGCAGAACATGCCTCTCATGTCAAGCTCCCGTGGAATTCTCACCAAGACAGGCCGACTTCTGGGCCATGAATACACACCTAAACAGACTTAGAAGAACAGAAATGATAGTGTTTGCCCTCCTGGATCACAATGGATTTAAGCTAGAAATCAGTAGCATAAAGATACCCGGAACATCCCCAAACGCTTACAGATTAAATAACACACCTCTAACATATTGGTAAAAGAAGAAGTCTCAAGTAAGATTAAAAAATAATTTGAACAAAATGAAAATACAATTTATCAAAACCTGTGGGATAGAAGGAAAGTAGAGCTTAGAGGGAAATTTATATCAGTGAATGCATATGTTAGAAAAGATTCAAGATTTTAAATCAGTAATCTAAGCTTTTGCCATAGAAAGCTAAAGAAAGAAGAGTAAAATAAATCCAAAGTAAGCAGAAGAAAAGAAGTAATAGAAATTGTAGCCGAAATCAACGAAGTGGAAAGCATGAATTGAGTAGAGAAAATTGAAACCCTAAATGGCTGCTCTGAAAAGAGAACTAAATCAGACACCAGCCAGGCAGAGGGGTGGGGGAGGAGGAAGAGGAGGAGAAGGAGAAGGGAAAAGAGAAGAGGGAGGAGAGAGGAGGGAAGAGGGTAGAGAAGACAGGAGACAAATTATGAACACCAGAAATGGGAGAGGAGACATCACATTGGACATTGAGGACAACAAAGGAATGCTGTGGACATCTGTCCACAAATTGGACAACTAGATGAAAGGGACCAATTCCTTAAAAGAGACAACTCGCTAAAACTTAAGCAAGAAGAAATAGATGATCAAAATAGGCCCATATCTATTAAATAAATGGAATCAGTGATTAATGATTTTCCTACAGAGAAATCATTAGGCCTAGATAGGTTCACTGGTGAATTCTACCAAACTTTTAAGAAAGAAATTATGCCAGTTTTCTAGTCTCTTTCCGAAGACAGAAGCCAAGGGGCTATTTCCTACGAGGCAAGAACCAAACACCAAACTGGACAAAGATATTAAGAGAAAATGAAAGACCCGTGTCTCTCATTAACATAGATGCAAAACTCCTTAACAAAATAGCAAACTGAAACCAACAATGTATATAAATAACTACCCAGCACAACCAGTTGGGATTTATACCAAGTGTGGAAGTCTAGTTCAATATTAGAAAAATCAGTTAATGAAACCCATCACATCAATAGGTTGAAGAAGAAAAATCACATAATCATATCAATAGATGTAGGAAAACCCAATAATAATTTAAACAAACAAAAACGCACCTCTCCATAAGATAGGAATAAAGTGAAATTTCCACAACTTTATAAAGAACATCTACTGAAAAACCTTTATCTAGCACCATGCTGAATAGTGAATTAGAAGCTTTCCTGCTAAGGTCAGGAACTAAGGAAGGACAGCCACTCCTATCACTCCTTTTGACATCATACTGGAAGTCAGCTAATCCAATAAGAGCCCCCCCCCCAAAAAAAAGGAGATAAAATTTATCCTGACTAGGAAGGAAAAAATAAAACTTTATTCATAGATGATGTGATTATCTATACAGAAAATCAGAAAGAATAGTGTGTTGGCCACTTTTCTGTTGTCGGTGCAAGGAGAAAAGGTTTGTTTTGGCTCTGAATTTCCGGAGGGTCAGTACTTGGTTGCCTGACGTATTGCTTTGGGCCTGTAGTAGCCGGTACATCATGGCAGGGAGGGTGTGGTGGAGCAAAGCTGCTCACCTCCTGATGGCCAGGAAGGAGAAGACAGAGATGGAGGAGAGGGACGGGGAGGGGAGACCCAGTATTTCCCCCAAAGGCACACTCCAGCGACCTAACTTCCCTTCTTTAGACCGCACCCCCTAAAGGATTCACCACTTCCCAATAGGGCCACCAACCTTTGGGGGACATTTAAGATACAACTATAATAAATGGAGGGGGAAATTCATGGAACTAGTAAGTCATCGTAGCAGGTTGCAGGATACTAGGTACATGTGCAAAAGCCAATCGCTCCCTCATATACCAGCAGTGACCAAGTGGAGTTTGAAATTTATAAACACCATACCAGTTACATTAGCACCCCCCATGAAATACTTAGAAGTAAATCTAAAAAATGTATGCAACATCTATATGAGGAAAACAGCAAAAATCTGGTGGATAAAATCAAAGGGGAACTAAATAAATGGAGAGATATTCCATGCTCTTCAGTAGGAAGACTCGATATTATCTGGATGTCAGTTCTCAACTTGATGTACAGATTCAGCACAGGCCAATAGAGAGCCCATCAAGCTCTCCGTTGGATGTCACCAGAGTGACTCAAGTGTTTATCTGGAAAGGCAACAGCTTCAGAACAGCAGCAGTGTTGAAGGAGAGCCCAAGCAGAGGGCCAGTGCTGCCTGGTTCAAGGTCTGCTCAGAACCACAGCAGTCAGGCAGCATGGCACAGGCAAAAGAGTAGACAGGTGCACAGCAGCCTGCAAGAGAGCCCAGATACCACCCACGCAAGTACCGCCAAATGGGGCTGGAGCGGTGGCTCAGCAGTTACAGTGCCTGCCTGGCATGCCGGAAGGCACGAGTTCTAACCTCATTCTAACCTCAGCACTACGTACACAACAAAGTGTTGTAACAAGGAAAGCCAAGTGAAAAACTAAATAAAATTGATTCTCTCTCTCTCTCTCCCTCTCACTGTCCCTCTCTCGCTCTTTAAAAAATAAATAAATAATAAATAATTGCCCAAACTTGGAAGCACCCAGGATTGCTTCAATAGGTGCAGGAATGAACTGCAGGACATCTAGATGAGAAGACGCTCAGTGCTGAGAAGAAACGAGCTGTCAAGCTGAGGCCTGCAGGGACCTCAGAAGCATGTCAGTAAGTGACAGCCACCATCTGAAAGGGCCCTGGACTACAGCTTCCAGCTACATGACGTTCCGGAAAAGGCAGAACTGTAGGGACAGGCCGCTGGTTGCCAAGGGTTGAGGTAGGCAGAGCACAGAGAATGTTTGGGGCAGGAGGACCACCCTGCATGGCCCTGTGGTGGCGGGTGTGCACTGTTAGGTGTTCGTCCACCCTTGATGCGCAGCGCAGCACGGAGCATGAGCCTGCTGTGGCTGCGGGAGGTAACCGGTCACTGGAGCCTTGCTGGTTGTTGAAGATGCACCCTTTGGTGAGGAACACTGAGAAGCAGGGGCTGTGGGTGAAGAAGGGAATATAGGGGAAATCAGTTTTTCTCTGAACCTAAAACTGCTTTTAAAAAACAAAGCATGTGAAACAAACAAAAGAATTCCTGAAAACCGTCTTGTATAAAGCAGGAAGGGCTCCCTTTGCTTCCAGGGACCACAGTGTACTGCTGTCCTGGGAGAAGCAGACTGATTTGAAGGAGGGTCCACTACTACACCAGGCCCTGCTCTGCCCTCAGGGCTCCCACCTGGCTGAGGCCACGGGTGTCCATTTCACGGTGAAAATGGGAAGGGGCTGTCATGGAGCAGGCCATCCTTCCACCCTGCCTTCCAGTTTCCCCAAGAGCTGGCCTAGCTGGAGTGGGGGGTGGTTCCAGGATCACACTCGACCTTTCCTACCTAAATTGTCCTGAGACCAGGAAACCAAAGCGTTTGTCTGACAGCTTCTGCATTGTCTCCATCCTAATTTTACATTCAGTCTGGGTAAAACTGTCTGCCTGGTGGTGTGCAAACATGGGTGCACTGTGAGGCTGACAGTGCTGTTTGAACTGGGGCTTTGTGACAGTGTGTGGGTCCCCTGGAGCACAGCAGTTTCTAAGGCCTGGGTGTCCTCGCCTCTCCCCCAGCCACTCTGGTCCCTCCTGGGGACTGCACATTGTAGGGTTGCTGTGGGACCCCTTCAGGACTCAGCCTTTCCAGTCTGGACAGGGGACTAAGTACCCCTTGAAGGGTTGATGTTGGCCTCTGGCCACACTTATGCCTTCTGCGTGTCTGTATCACATGTCTGTCTGTCTTAGGGCCACCGTGCTCAGACAGGTCCAGCACAAACTTCCTGAGCAGAAGGAAATTGGTTTTGTGGCCTTACAGTGGTTGTAGCATTTCTCACCTCTGTCCTGAGAGCTGGCAAACAGTTGTGGACAGGAGGAAATCAAGTGTGTGGCAGGGTTCCAGTAGAACTTGAAGGTTGGAAACAGGTGGTGTGCAGGCTGGGTCTCACCCCTGGGTGAGGTATGCTTCTGTCTGGAGAAGGCCATCACAGCAGTAGCGCTCTGCTGCCACCTAGTGGTGGAAATTCCGCAATGCAAGCTGCAGCATTTCCTCTTCAAGGTGGAAGGGGAAACACCCAGGCTGCACCTGGATGCCTAGCCAGCCCCATTTGGAGAGCCCACTGTGGGCTGGGGCTGCCTTCAGGCAGCCTCCCCACAGGGTGCTGACCTTGGCAGTGTGGCCCTGTCTAGAGAGGGCCTCCTTGTCCTCTGCCCAGCAGCTCAGGTCCCAGAGTGGACACCTCTGAGGTACTGTCCCGTAGCTTTCCAAGGAGTGGCCTGAGCTTCCTGCGTTGCTGCTCCTGCCCTGCGTCCTCACCTGGCTTGCAGGGAGCTGGCTGTGTCGCCGCTTTCTCCTCCAGGCAGCACCTCAGGGCTCATTCTGGGGGCACCCAGAGGGGTGGAGAGGTGGACCCAGGAGGAGCTGCTGCCCAGGGGAGTATCCAGAATTATGGTCACTTGCTCTTCCACCACTCTCCTGCCTTCCCTTCCTGCCAGTTAATCATGCGATAGGGGAAGTCGGCTCAGTGTGCTGAATCTGGAAGAGCAATCTGTCCAGAGTGGGGCTTCATTGTGTCTCACTTGGAAATTCCATGGCAAGTTCCGTAGTGCCCTTCGAGCTTTGTCTCTCACTCAGTCATTCTCAAAACTTTTCTTCATTTTGGGACCAACTGCTCTTGGGAAGGTGAGGAGGGGCTAGCCTGTGCTCATGTCCTTTTTATGCTCAAGCCGCAGGTCCGCTGCCAGCCTCACATGGCCAACCCTGAGCTCTGCCTCTGTGTACCGTCCCTTGCTCTGCTCCCTCTTACGTCGTATCTGGGACCTTCTCCAGCTTTCCTAATTATTTTAAGAGTATCATGGCTAAAGCTGGACACATCCCCAAGGAGCTGTTAATCAACCATAGCAAGAACTCTCCTCTTTTCTTTAGGTGACTTACAATAATTTCTTTGAAATGGTTCCTTAAAATTGGCATGCTGACTAAGCAGATAACAGATTTTTGACAGAGAAAAACAAAAGTAGCCACCTAAAGAAGGATGCAGAATATGACACTTAGCATGTTTCCAACGGTGCATGGTCCCTGCACCGTAGGACAGAGCAAGGGCAGCCAGGATGGGGACCCTACATGCAGGACAGAGTGAAGACAGAGGCACAGGGATTCTGTACCCTGCATGCAGGATGGAGGGGAGGGAGTGGCCTTTGAGGGGAGTCCATGCCCTTGGACCACACCCTGCAGAGGGCTTCTGTCCCAGAAAGCTGGTCAGATACTAGGGGCATCTTTTCAGATACCTTTGTGCACTAGCAAGTGTACCAGGGTCTTGGTGGGCTTCAGGCAGGGTGGAAGCAGGACCCTGGGAAGGAAGCCAGCCAGAGCCAGAGAGGCCCTGAGTGTGTCTGGCCCACTCTAAGCATAAGCTTCCATTTTGGTATGTTTCTGGTAGGGGAATCAGGTGTGGTAGGGGAATCAGGTATGGCTTAGAGTCAGATGGGAAGTGTGGGGGATCCCTCATGAAGATGCAGTTGGGGGTGCAAAGAAAACATGCTATATGGAAAGTGAGCAGCCGGCAGACCCCGTGTGTTACACCTTGGCTGTGGTCTGAGAGGGCGAGCTCTCTATAGCAGGTATTGCTTCTCTTACAGAACTGGCCTTGAGTTGGCAGTGTCCCCATGAGGCTCACAGAAGCAAAGGCCTACCCTGCGTCAGGTCTCGTCACCACTGACTGTGGCCAGGGGCTCGGGGGCTTGGCATATTCATGTGTGTTCGTGGCATGATTTGGTCAGTTTCCTTCCACAGTTCCTCCCTTTCCCCATCCCTCCTCACTCCCCTTCAACTCCCTTCCTCTAATCCTCGGAGTTCCCTTTTGTTTTCAGGGGTTACCCCCTCACTCCCACCCCCTTATTTTACTCTAGATTTTCTGCCTATGAGGGAAAACAT
>PVKS010035144.1:0-20311 GCA_004027875.1 Aplodontia rufa
ACAGAGACATAATTATTTTATAAGAAGGGTAAAGATATTAGTAAATTATCCAATATATAAGCAATTTGATGTTAATTAGAAATTTAGTTATTAAAATGGACAGAATCAATATCTTGAATAGAGATCATCTGACAAATTATGTAAATCAGAAAATGTTTTGAAATCTTGGGAGTAGAAGTCAAGAAATTCTAAGTAGGAATACTAAGTTAGTTTTTAATACAGCCATAAATATCCTGTCTGTTTAGAAATAGATCAGTAGAAAAAGAGGAATTTAACCTCAATAATAAATTTCATAATTATGTTCAATATTCACCATATGCCTGAAATCTAGAATATCATTCCTAATTAGCAATTAATTTTACACATTCACGAAATAATAATTTTGTGCTTGCAACCATTGTTCAATACAGGAATGCAAGCTCAATGAGGCTAGGATATTTGTGTTTGACTACTATATATCCAACAAGTAATATAACTTTGGGATAAAGTAGATTTAAAGAATATCTGAATGAATAAGTTAAAAGGATAATAACTGATAGTGGATATGTTGAAACAGTTTGCACATTTCTAGTGAAAGAAAATCACCATTGTTCATTGTAGTGTTTTAAAATAAAATATATGTATATTTGTGTAAGATGGCTGTACTAATAGGATGAGAACATGGTTTTGAGCTAAAAGACAATTAACTTTATACATTATCCCATATATAGGTTCCACATGATCTGTTCATTCTGAGATCTGGTAACTAAATTGAGTCAAATTTATGGACATACTTCATAGAATAGAATAAAATAATTATATAAATTATGGAAAATTATAAGAATACTGTACTATTTATGAAGCATCAAAATCATTTCCTTGTATATTACTAGGCAAATAGTTGTCATACAAACTTTAAATTTATTGCCATTTTTTGACTCATGTGTTTATATACCAATTTTCATAAATGTTGGTTTTAGAAAGAAAATTAATATTTACTTATAACACTGAGATATGATCAGTATTATATTAATTCTTAATTGCAGTTTAACTTCTTTCGAATTTATTGTAGAAGCTGTTTTATTGAATAATAGTACTTACATCCTTAGCTGGTAGACAGTTAACATCTCTTGAGTTTTTCTCTTTCACTGGAGATAATTACAAACAGAAAAAAATGAATTATAATAATAATTGTGTGCACTAGGACTATTGGTCAGTCACATGGCATAACCTGGGAAAAACTTCCAGAAACTGAATTATTGATGAGTTTTCATAGAAGACTACCAGAATCAGATAAGAAAGAAATTGGCCATCTCTACAATGTCTCTACTCTCACAAAGAAATGATCATTTTTACAAATTTGGATCTTTTTTCTGAGAATAAGAATGTCATTTCATACTGTCTTTTTTCCTTTTATGCAGATAACAAATTTCTTTAATCCCTGCATTCATTTATATATTTGTGTCTAAACATTACTGTATATACTGATTAAGTGAATGTAGATAATTTCATGAAAATTCAATGGGACAAACACATTCAATATCCAAGGTATGATGGTATGAGAAAATATTAGTCTCTGCCTCCAAGGAAAGAGTAGCAACTTTATCCTAACACAGAAAGATGTGTGTGGTCTTTTCACTACTGTTTCTAAAGAATTCCTAGAAAACACATGAGTGATTTTACTAAGAATAATAAATAAAATATAATGATATAAATAATTAGAATACTCAACATAGAAGTCTGTGATGAGACTGATATGTAAACAGGAGAGAAAAATTACCATGTTTTAATTACTGAACTAGCAAAAATATATTTTATTTTTAATTTTAGAGAAAATATTTAAGTGAAGCATACCAATAATAGATAATAGAATAGGTTTTCTAATAAATCTCAGACTCAAGTTTTACATTCCATATATCCTCAAGCAAATTACACATTTAAGGATCGTATACCCACTTGACTTAATCTTTCAGTAACATTTGTCTTAACATCAGTTTATAAAGGGTGCTCCAGCTTTTAGTCCTCATGAAAATTCTACTTAGTTTCCCCCTTTGTAGAGTTATGGTTTTTGTTTTACTTTGTTTTTGTACCAGGGATTGAACTCAGGGAGCAAAACCATTGAGCAACATCCCCAGCCCATTTTATATTATTTTGAGAAAGGGTCTTGCTAAATTGCTTAGGGCCTCACTTAGTTGCTGAGGCTGGCCTTGAACTCAAGATCCTCCTTTCTCAACCTCTCAAGTTGCAGGGATCACAGATGTGTGACACCATGCCTGGCTTGAGTTATGCTATTTTTGATAGGATTCAATTTTATGGAGTTTTTATTCCTTGCATTACATGGTAAAACATATTACTTCAGCACATATATGAAGTTTTTATATGAAATTTCCCAATTAATAAACTTTTAAGAACTGTAGGATTTTTTCACAGTATAAATTGCATTTTATGCATTAAAAGTCGATTTAGCCTTATGTGTGTATGCATACAGCACCATTAACTTGTTATCTAATGTCTTCAGATTTCTAGAAGGATATTTTAATAAAATTTAGCAATGATGGAGTAGTTACTTTGTGCCTAATTTCTGCTGGCCTTTAGATTGTACAGGTGGGATATATTATCTACTATTACAAAGGATGCTTTCATGAGGACGGAGGTAAATATACCATAGAAATTAAAGATAAAGTCCCTAATCTCAGTGGCTTCAGTCTTAAATTTTGTTTTCTCTGCGTTTTTGCATCAGATCTGACTGTATAAAACTTGGTATTAGTTAATAGCAAGAGGAAGAAAATTCAGGACATCATATTTTGAGGTAGAATAAAAAGTGCTTCACACACAGAGAACTAAAAATAGTACAATAGTATAGAAAGTACAAAGAACCAAAAGGACCACTTGTGCACTTCTAGAAAAATGTTAAGTTTTATCCTGAAGTAAATGAAGAGCCACTGAAAGTTGCTTGGCTGGTAACAATATGATCAGATATTTGTTTTAGAAATACACAGCAACAATTTGAAAAAAAAATCTATTAGAATGGCAATTTTTTAAAAATGCAGAAACTATTTTATTGTAGCCTAACCAAATACCAGAAATAAATAAATAAATACAAATTTTAAAATGCCCTCTCCCTGCCTCTCTGCCTCTCCCTTTTACCTAAGTGTGTAGAGGAGGGAGGAGGAGCTGTGGAAACTTTTCTCAGATCACACCTCAGGAAAGCCAACTCACCCCAAAGACTCAGAGGTAATCCTAGGAATATATTACACATTCCACAACCCTCAAGCCCTCAAACAAATATATCAACAACACACCAGCTAGGCTATTTATAAGTATCATATGTTGCAGCAAAAAGAATCACAATGGGGCTGGAGCAGTGGGCTCAGTTGTTGAAGTGCTTGCCAGGTACGTTCAAGGACCTGGGTTCACAACTAAGTGCTGGAGAAACAAAGTCCAAATGGAAAAAATAAACTAAGTTGATTGTCTCTTTCTCTCCCTCTCCTTCGATCTCTTAAAAAAAAAGTCACAATGATTAGACTTAATTTTGGAGGGAAAAACTGAAGATTAGAAACAAAACTATCACAATTGGAGGATATCTTGGTCTCTGACAGTTGTATCTACAGCAAAGGGTAAATATAGCCTGGCTCATAGCCACATAAATGTAAAATCACACACTAAATACCTGCTTATCTCAGTTATTTTTCTTGGTACATCGTGTATGTGTTTGAACAAGAAATAACAAGACATACTAAAAGGCAAAATCATAGCTGGAATAGAAAAAGCAATGATTGGATCCAGATCTAAGTATTGCAGAACTTTGGATTTATTAGATCAGGAATTTAAAATAACTATGATTAGTGTGCTAAGGAATTTTCTGGAAAAATTGTAACATGCCAAAAAAGAGATCACTACAGTAAACTGAGATGCAAGAACTATAAATGATTCAAAGGAAATGCTAGAAATCCAAAACACTACAATAAAAATGAGGAACTCCTTTAATGGACTCATCAGTATATTAGACACTGCTGGGGAAAGACTGACTTTGAATTAGCCTGATGGATTTCCAGACAGAAAAACAAGCAAAAAACACAATAAAAATGGAACGGAAAGATAAGGGTCAAATTTTAACTTTCTGAAAATGGCTGTCCAGTTTGTTCAGCACCATCTGTTGAATAGGCTGTCTTTCCTCCTTGTTATATTTTCGTCTCCCTTTGTTGAAAATCAGCTGCTTAAAGATTTGTGGCTTTGTTTCAAGGTCTTCTGTTCTATTCCATTCGTCTTCATTCCTATCTTGATACCGGTACCATGCTAACTTTGTTACTACAACTCTATAATATAGTTTTAGATCTAGTATAGCAAAACCACCTTTTTTGTCTTTCTTTGCTGGAAGATAAATTTGTTCCAACATTCCAGCATTTGGGAGTAGCCAAAGACTTTGTAGCATGTCTCCTAAAGTAAAAGAAGTAAAGTAAAAAATCAGTGAGTGGGATGTCATAAAGCTAAAGTGCTTTTGCACAGCCAAGGAAATGATCAAAATTGTCAAGAGACTTCCTGCGTAATGGGAGAGAATCATGGCCTGTGATTCCTCTGAGAGGGGACTCATATCCAGAATCTACAAAATCCTCAAAAACATCAATCTCAAAAACACTAAGAACCCAATCAATAAATGGGTCTAAGAGCTAAATAGAAACTTCTCAACAGAGGACATTGAACAAGCCACTGAATACATGAGAAAGTGCTCCAAATCACTAGTAATCAGAGAAATGCAATTGAAAACTACATTAAGATTTCACCTCATGCCAGTCAGATTGGCAAAAATGAAGAAAATAAACAGTAATAGATGCTGGAGGGGCTGTGGAGAGACAGGCACACTAACACACTGTTGGTGGAACTGCAGACTGGTACAGTCCCTCTGGAAAGCATTGTGGAGAATCCTCAAAAGATTAGGCATAAACCCACCATATGATCTAGCTATCCCTCTTCTGGGCATTTTTCTAGGGGAGTTAGAATCAGCACATTACAGTAACAGGGCAAAATCTATGTTCATAGCAGCTCAATTTACAACAGCTAAGTTATGGAAACAACCCAGATGCTCCTCACTAGATGAATGGATCCAAAAACTGTGGTATATATATACCATGGAGTTCTACTCAGCAATTAGAAACAATGGTATTGCAGCCTTTGAAGGTAAATGGATGGCGATGGAAGAAATCATGTTGAGTGAAGCTAGCCAAACCCAGAGAGTCAAGCTTGGAATATCTTCACTCATCTGTGGAGGCTGGAGCTAGACCCAGGCCTGTGTGAAAGGAGGTCAACTCTCAAGTATTAGATCCAGCAAAGTTGTAGTAGCATTCAACCTAGGGCATTCATAGAGATGCATCCGGAAGGGGGTGGGGGGAGAGCAGGGAGAAGGGGAAGGGTGGGAAATTAGGCTGGGCTCTAGGGGTAAATTTAATTTTAAGAATATATACATACTATATTATTTTGTTGGAAGCATTTTTGATTGTACAATAACTAAATTTCTTAATAAAAATAAAAAATGGAACAGAATATTTACTGTAAAAATTTACTCCATATTACTATTTATCCTAATCTTCATTTAAAATTTTACCATATCATTAATCTTTATTTATTCTCAATTTAAAAAATCATGGCAACATGAACCATAAAACACAACAAACTACTTTTGAGGAAAAAACATCTTTGTTTTGGAAACAGCAGTGAAATTGAGATGAAGAAAAAATTAACTTATTTATGTTCCTTCAGTAAAGTGATTGTTATTGAACAGAAGTTTATATCTTCAAAAATGATATGTTATAGCCTATTTCTCAATGTTATGGAGGAAGGGACTGTGAGATATAATGAGGTTTAATGAGGCCATGAGAAAAATTAGGCCTCCAGGATGGGATTAATGTCTTCATAAGTAAGAGAGACCAGACTTCACCCTTATCCATATTAGGCCTCGGAGAGTGCGGCCATTGACTGAAAAGAGAAAGGACCTGCTATGATTTGGATATGTGGTGAACCCTCAAAGTTCCTGTGTTAATCAGCAATATGCAGAGGCAAAAGGATCAGCTTATGAGAGCTGAAACCTAATCACTCCATTCTTGTTTCAATGGACTGCCTGGGTGGGTGGGCTGCGGCTGGAGAGAGTATTTCACTGGCAGTGTCCCCTGGAAGAGTTCGTCTTCCTTATGGCTGCTTCCTCTGTATCTCTGCTTTCTGGCTGCCATGAAAGAAGCAGTACTCCTCCACCACATCCTTCTACTAAGATGCTCTGCTTCATCTTAAACCCAGAGTATTGGTCGACCGTGGACTGAACCTCTGAAACCATGACACAAAATAGACTTCTATAAGTTGTTCTTGTCATGTATTTCAGTCACAGTGATGAAAAGTTTTGTAACATTGAACGTCCATCAAGAAGTGATCTTGAATTTCCCCATCTCTAGAATTATGAGAAATGTGTGCCTGTTACATAAGCCACACTGTCTATAGTAGTTTATTAGAGCAGCCATAGCTAAGACAATGATGCAGTGGGAAAAAGCACAAAGTAGAAAATTTTGTATGTTAAAGGATCCAATATAGAAGAATTGAGATCAGGAAAATTTCCTTAATAAAGTTATAAAATCCTTTGAAAAATATACACAAAAATTGTTTAACTATTTAATTCTTTTTAGATGTTACTATAGAATGCATTACCATTTTTTTACAATTAAGATTTATTATTTCTTTTAGTAAATTAATACACTGGAATGCATAAAGATTTTTATTTTTGTAGAAACTTTTTTTTTTGAGAGAGTGGGAGAGAGAGAGAGAGAGGAAAGAGAGAATCAACTTTATTTATATTTTCATATGACCTTTGTTTTCCCATTGCTTAGTTGTGTATATGGTGCTGGAGTTTGAACCCAGGTCTTCCCACATGCCAGGCAAGTGTTCCAACTGTTGAGCCACTGCTGCAGCCACATAAATGTATTTTTTATGTATATGAAATAAGCGGATTGTGAGGTAAATTTTAGAATATGTTGAAATCCTATAAGGTATAATTAGTATCCTACCCTTAAGTAGTCTGGGGATAGACTATTCTGAAAAGGATTCCCCTCTGTGTCTTAGGTACGGTTTACTTAGCCAGCTCAATAAGGCATATAAGTTATGATGTTTTGATTTTGCTTCTAATTTCAAAGTATTTATTCAGCACCTCTCTGCACATTCTCCCATACTAAGTTTGAAAGGGATAATGCAGGCCCAACACATCTGGTGCAGGTAAATCCAGATTGTGCTGCCAAACTTTTTCCACAGTCGTCACTGGCACGTTATCATTGAGCTATACTAATATGACTTATAAAAGTTCCACATATGTTATTTTATGTGATAATATAAGCTTTATGTCTTGCAACATGGTGTAAAATTAGCCAAATCCACTATTAGGAAGCATGTCATTACAAGCTAATTGTTGGGGTCTGACCTTCACTCCATTTCATCAGCTGCCCTAGAGTGATCTTGTTACTATATGCAGAAGTTCCTTCAGGAAGGGCTGCTAGGTCCTGTTTTGTTAAGCTTGCTAATTGTCGAGCAAAAGAAGATCAGGGTGGGTTGGAATGTGCTAACCACAGGCTGTACTCGAAATCTGCATAACCCCTGGCAACTCCCTTAGAAGGATTACTATTGGTTCCTTGGCTGTCTCCCCTCCCTAAAAAACCGGTGTGCCTTGGTAATAAACGGATTTTGAGCTGCCACCAACTCCGTGTTACTGACTCATTTCCCTGGCTGGGCAGAGGCGGCTCCCACCAAAGAGAGTCCAAGGAGAGCCCAGTCGCCTCACTCACCCTCCTGCTTGGCTCTGGGGAACGGTTCGGCTGGTCCGAGCCATCCCACCCGCCCTCGGGCTAATAATCTCGTATATTTGCTTACGCAGCATTGAAAAGTAGTAACTCATACTTCAGAGTCCCTCAGATCACAGGGCATTGTGTATATTTGGAAAAATGGCAACTAGAATAAAAATAAAGTAAACTTCTATATTTTATTTTCAGAAGCAATAAAGAACCCAGACAAATGAGAACAAGTGGGCAAATAGGGCAGGCTGTGTAGACTTGATGAGATTGACTGAGGTAGGCATTAATTCTGAATTGTTGGAGGTAAAGATGGCAACTGGTATGGGAAAGATAAAATATCTTAGTAATAACGTTCAAAAGTAAATTAATCTTAGCATCTTCAAAATTGAGGCTGTTTATTGATCCTTATTAGATACTTCCTCCCTATTCCATTTGTAGCTCATCTCTTGGTTTCATTAAAAGACAATACAACACAGCATCTCATGATACTTGAAATTCTTATTGAGGAACAGTATTTGTAGAAAAAAAATCTTTTCCTTTCAAAATGAAATAAATTAAACATAAACAAGACAATAAAAAACACTACTGTAGAATCCTATGTTATAATCCAAAATTTTAAAAAGTGACACTTCTCTTATCCGGTTTTCTTTCTAATGATTAAAGTTTGCAATGAAATTTTAAGTGTACCTCAGGAAGATAATTGTTTTCTATATGATCATATACATGCCACTCATAAAGCTTAGAATATTAGAGCATTTCCATTTGTGGCTTTTATATCAGAGTTGATTAACCAGGTAATGACTATACAAATATTTCAGACTTCAAAAAAATCTGAAATCTTAGGTGGTTCTGATCCCAAGCATTTCAGAGAATGGATACTCAAACTGATGAGTTTGAGTATGAAATAATCAAATTGTTTCTTCCATAGATGACTTGTATCTGTTTGGATGTATTTTCTGTATTTTTACATTGTCAATGTGTCAAACCACACAAGACCAATATTCCATTTTCATTACTAAGGGAAAAATATGCCATTTTGCTGGGATGGTACAATAACACTACAATGAAAATGAGACAGCTTTAAAATTCTTTAATGATACGCCAGAATATTCTTGAGTATAAGATTGAGAGAATTTTTATTTATGGTGTTGGGGCTTGTCATATAGGAAAGATTTTTTAGAATGTGAAATGATAAATAGACTGTATTGCTGATGTGATGAAAAACTGAAAAAAAGTCAGTAGAGTGTCCCAAGTTTCCAGCTGGAAAGGAGACAGAAGGATATCAGCAGTCTGTATTCAGAAGGAATCCTGATGTGTTGATGTAATTGCCTGATAATGAAATGACTTGCCTGCCCTGATTCACAAAGAACTCTTTCATCCGTTGAAGTGGGATTCTTTGGAGAGCACATAAACATGGCCTACCATAAAAATTGTGCCTTTTAAGTGTTTTGTATTTTCTCCAAAAACTTTATTACAATTGAAGATTGCTTAATATCTGCTACTTGCTCTGCATTCTAATCAAATTGCACTTTGAGACACTCTTTGGAGAAAACAACAATAAGTCAAAACTAAGTAATAACTCTGTCTAGACTCAAGTAAATATATTGTCACCCAATTTCAAGAATGGATAGTACAGTACTTGTTGGGAGTATGTGATGGACACATCACAGCCAAACATTCCCAGTAGTGGAAAATATAGAAATAGTTGCCTTGAGTACTTTGAGGTCTTAGGGATTATGAAACTTAGGGTTTTGGGGTATCCTCAGACTCTCAGTACAAATGATATAAATTACTGTCCTTAATCAATTATCTAAGAAACTGATCTTATATTATGGTCCTGGTTCAGCACACATTCAACTGTTAGCAGCTTCCTAATGTTGCATTTTGAATGCCGTGGCACTGCAGATATTGTTGAATTAGAACAGAATGGTCCTTGTACTTATGAAGCTTGCATTCTTATGGTGAGACAAATAACAACAGCAACAATAACAACAAAAGAGATTACAAGGAAATAATTTCAGAGAACTATAAATTCTGCAAAGAAAATAAAACAAAAAGGGAATAGAGAATACCTGATGGAGTGGAAAAGATTGTTTATTATTTGATTAACCCTGTTTACATAGGGATAATCTGAAACAGTGCATCTTTTCAACAACAGGTGTGCATGTGTACAAAGAATGATATCTCTGGAGGAACCAAAGAACTTCCTATGGGGATCCCAAATGTCAAAATATCTGAGAAGAAAAGATGATGACTCACTCCTGACTTCATACTGTTTCAATTGTAATTCAATCCCAGTAACTGGATTAGTTTGAAACTTCAGAACGCACTTGCTATTGACACAGGTATTAGAGACTTTCTTAAAGTGACATCAAGCATCAAAAAATACTCCTCAGAATTTTATTTTTGTAGTGTTCTAATCCTGTTTCAGCTACCGATTCAAATGCTATTTGTTGTATTATATCCCTCTTGTAGGAGAGCTCTAAAATGTTAGAAAACTACAGATGTAAGGGTTTAAAATGTTTGGATCTTTAGAAAAAAATTCATAAGGAAATAAATTTTAGCATTTGCACTCACTGAATTACAAAATGTTCAACAAAATATATTATCTATATTATTCTATTAAGGATGGAGGGAAGAAGCAAATTAATAATTTTTCTTGTGACAGTGAAAATTGCATAACCATTTACAAAACAGCCTTAACCACAAAATGGAATAAAATACACTGTCTTCATAGTATCTATCTCTAGTTTAGTATGAAAATTTCAGAATGCAAGACATTTTTTATTAATATCTCATATATATTTGAATTTAAGTGATACTGTCAATTTTTTACAATAAAGTTCTATCTCGATGAAATGTATACCATGCTTAAATGATAATTAGAACATATATAGCCATAGCTTCTATCCTGGCTTAAAAGAAACTTTTTTTTTTTAAATGATATTTTTACATGAATTCTAAGTCTCTGATTCACCTTTCTAGTTTAGAAAACAAATTTTTTAGAGTAATATATTTCACTGCTGTTATTCAAATTTAGCAAAAAGGAATTGTGCTATTTTATATTACTTTTATGTTTCTGATTAGGCTGAATATTCTTTAGTTAACTTATGACTCAAAAATTAAAAATATTGGAAAAAGCATTCTTAGAAATATCAGAATATTTCTCATATATAACTCTTACAATCTCAATTATTTTATTCCATTAAAGACAAGTACAATTGTCAGACGGTTTCAGAATGACTGAATGAGGCTTTTAAAATGTTATACATTTGTAGACTTCTTGAACTGTGTTACACAGATAACTTAATTCTGAAATAAAAAATGAAACTTCCTACTGTTTCCTTTTAGAGATAGCTTCAGGCATAACTTGAGAACTTGCCCAAGATCAAGGACTCGCTTCTGACCATACAGAGACAATATAATTAACTACTGTGTTAGTACAGAATTCCCCCAAATGACCAGTGGCACTTTCATTGTGGATAGTTACTGACCATCATGCATGGGTAGAAATAAAAAATTCACATCTACAATGACATAGTGTTCTTTAATTGTGCTTGAGAAAAATGCCATCTCATGGCTAATCTTGGGACCTGCCATTGACATTATTTATATTTGATAATCACTTTAATAATATGTAGAAGTTTACATTGAAATATTCAAGTGTTCAATTTACGCTGTTCAAGGACTAAATTATGCTAAGCTCTAGGATTTCAGAATACTAACTTATTTAGTTTTAGGAATAGAATACTATTCCTTCTTGGAGTAAATTCTTAGATTTCCAAGAAAAGCAAATACAACACAAATACAGTGGGGTAGTGATAGAATTGAAGAATATATGTAATTCAGTGATGGGATAAAAGAAAAGGCATTTGACTAAATTAAAGAAGGTGAAATATATTCAGTAATTGGATTTGAAAGGAATTTTTCAGGGCAAACAGGAGTTGACATAGGAAATGAAAAATGAAGTAGTGTTTGAAGATGGGCATAAGGATGGTAAGAGTGGCCTGGTAAAAATTCTAGATAGAGTAAGATGAATAAAATCACATTGCTAAAATATGGAACTTCGGAAAGTGCCCACAAATTGATGAATACAATTATAATTAGGGTGATTTTCAGTGAAGCAATTAACCATGAAAATATTTAACTACTTAATATTGACTATAAAGTATAAATAAACTTTGGGTATAAATCATTCTCCACAGTAAATTTAATACATTTTTAATTTATTTTTTTCTTTTTCTTTGGTTAAAAATAACTCATTTTGGACACAACAGTGCTACAAAGTATTAATTTCACTGATTAATAATTCATAGAAAATTTGCTGTTAATTTACATTTAAGAAACAACAAAATTAATCACATATGTCAGAAATTCTTCTCCAGAAATAAACCCAAAAACAGACAATGAAAACCTTATTAATAAAAATGAAAAATATAATGAAAATAATTAGTTTTGACATGACCAGCTTAGATGCTGGCATTAAAAGGAAATATTTTTCATTGTAATGACTTTGGTTTGGGTATCCAACAGAAAGAAAACTGTGGTTCTGGGAAAAGAATTCATAGGTGTGGAGATGATTTGGAGTACTGATTTTATCACTTTCTTTTGATCTTGTTTTATGTTTTGTATGCTGGTGTCCTCATTTTATTATTCTAGGAAATATCAAGATCCCAGTAGTATACTATAATTAGTCTGTTGATATGGTGTTTGAGCTCTATAATTGGCCTTCAAGCAGTACATTTTGTTATTTAAACAAGGTGGCTAATAAAATATGCATGATAAAAATGTTGGTCCTGTTGTTTTTGTAGTGTGTGTTATTATCTAATCTTCCAACAAATAAAAACAAAACTTGGACTATTTCACAGAAAATGTCTATTAATAAAGTACCCATTTTTTTCCTCTTCATTGATTTTGTCACTAAATTAGGAAGCTTCAGTTTTATATCATCAACATACAAGACAAAGACATATGACTTGTATTCTAAGCCCATTGCTAAGCAAATTGCTAAAAATAATAGAGTCTCTTTGTCCCTCTCTGTCCAAAAATGAAAGTAGCTTATGAAGTGTTTGAGTGAGATAGGAAGGCGGCAAGTATCTTTTTGTATGCTTATGTCTTAAGGATGTCTAATATTTTTTCATATAAGATTTGTACCATGTAATAAATCGTACAGACGCAATACCTTTTGGGAAAAGACTGTAATAGTCATTGACTGACATACTTATACACATACTGCACTAAAATAAACATTTTAAGTTAACATTTTACAAACACTTTAGCTCTATACTCCTTTCATTAAGCATGCACAGTATTATTTTTTCTTCTTCCTTGTATTAAAAATAGATCATTTTAGACATGGGAATAAAATGTCTGCTTAAGCTTGCATGTTCAATTTGATAATGTACATTTTAATTTGCTTGGCCTCACTCTTAAATTATAAGGTACACAGCACTAGGGTTGCTTTAGAAGCATTATTAGCAGTTTTGTAAATCTGTAATTACCTTAAGTGTTTATAAATCTTAAGAACAATTATTGCAGTAATAATATAGTCAGAATTAAAAGAAGACAATTTTTATTGAATATAATTAGTAGACCACAGGAAATGTTAGGAAGTATCAAAAGTGACTTAGGAAGTCTAGTCTATTCCAAAAAAAAAGGTTTTTAAAAGGAAAAAAATAAGACAATTTTAGTATTTCATGTTGTAGAAACACTGTTAATCTATAAAATTAAATAGCACTAACTTAAATTTGTATCAATAGTTTAAAATTAAGGCAAATCCTGAATAATTTGAGCTAAAATACTTATCTAAGCTACTTCAGTGAGGAACTCTTTACCTTTCAAATAGGCAAAAATTAGCTAAATAGATTAATAGTGTTCTGTCCTAACATTTACTTTTTAAAATAAAGGCAAAACTATTTTAAATTTAGTATTTGAAAATAATTTGATAGAATACCTATGTTTTCTCCTCTCCACCAAATTTGTTATTAAATTCAGAACTACATTGCAAATGTCCATAGGCCTAATGCTCAGCATTTGAAAAGCATCAATGGTTACAGTATAACTTTAAATTTAGTCTTTGCTTAGCCTCTTTTAAATTTTCTACATATATATGTATACATATATCCATTATACTTGGAATAATTAAGATTGTCAAATTATATCCATGGAAGCAAAGTAACAGGATTAACGTATTTGTCTTAGTCTGCTTTTTCTGCAATAACAAATACCATAGATTAGGACATTTAAACCTTGAAATTTACTACATCACATTTCTGGAAACTGAGAAGTAAAGACCAAAGTGTTAGCCAATTCATTTTTTGGTGAGGATTTTCTTCCAAGATATTGAATTATTAGACAATATAAAATTATATCTTTATCTCACTGTTTTTCTTTCTGCTACTATCTACTCATTTATCTTTTAATTTATTTAATTGTGTATATATTATTTGAATTAAATGTCTTTACATTTTATGATTCTGTGAGATATGTATTGTATAATCTTCTACTGTGCCTTTAATATGATTTTGCTGAATTAAAGAATCTGTTTCATTACTTTCAGTACAATTTTAAAACTAGAAAAATTAAGAGGACTTAGTTGTCACAGTAAAGACAGAACTATTGTCTTTATGTATATGTGCACAAGGCATAATGATATGTATTCTTATTGAAGAGTCGAAGACTATCAGTTGCTTCCTTCTAGCTTACTTGTGAACATATGAATGTGTATTTAGAGTACAATATTAAATAATTAACATTCATATGAGCCAAATGTAGGAAATAAAAGTTTAGTTATCAATGTAACAAATCTAATTTAGTTAATTCATCATTCTCAGATCAATTAAAGATATAGATATGATGGAGGACTGAAAATAGCTCAGGAAAATACTATTAGTAAACATTAAAAATCATAGTTTAAAAATACGATTCTTTGGGTTGGGAATTTAGCTCAGTGGCAGAGCACTTGCCTCGCATGCACAAGGCCCCGATTTCGGTCCTCAGCCCTGAAAAAAAAAATTTGAACTTTGATTACTTCTATTTCATAAAATAACTTTATATTTTATGTTGTTTATCTATTGTTTGATTAATTAACATATTTAAAACATTGAGGAATTTCTATTGACCATTTGCAGTAACTGAGGATAAAAGTATAAAAGATGATTCCTGTTCTCAAGAGTGGTTACAATTAATTTATGAGATAAAATATCGTATATTTTAAGAAACCACATGAGGAATAAAATGTGTATTAATGAGAACATTAACTAGGACAGTAATTAAGAAAGGAAATAATGCACTGATTTGAAATAGTCAGAAATAATCTTCTAAAAAGCCCAGAATTTGAGTTCATAACATGAGCTGACCAATTTGAATCCCTATTACCATGAATTTGTTTATCTGTCTCATGTCTATTCTCGTCATACTTGCTCCATGTTCCAAATTCAAGTATAATTACCTTTCTCAATGCTCATTTGCTTTCTACAGGCTGACTGAAATGTGAAGGATGGGCTTTTTGGCATGAGGACCATTTACGAGTCTTACTTCAACTATGATAACTATCATGATAAACTAACAAGGAAAGTAGTGATATTCCATGGATAAAGAAATAATTTTATTCATGATTTCTGATGATTCTTATGCACCAAGGTGACACTTTGAAATAATTAATAATATAATGGAGGATTATGTCAATGCCAATCATCTTATACTTGTCCCACAACACCTGAGAAACACCTGAAATCAAAATAGCTCTTTCTTCTTTTTTTTTAAGAGATAAAGAGCAACAGTGAGAGAGAGAGAGAGAATCAATTTTATTTAGTTTTTCATGTGGCTTTCATTGCTCTGACACTTCATTGTGTTCGTGATGCTAGGGTTTGAACCCAAGTCCTTGCACAATGCCAGGCAAGCACTGTAACTGCTGAGCCACCACTCCAGCCCCTCATTCCTCTTTTTTTAAATATATTCATTCTTTTTTCTATTTGGTTCAGAAAAATTAACAGTTAAGTCAGTGCTGCTGTCAGTACCCGAATCAACAATGATAAAACTTCAGGAAAGTTGTCTATATGTCTATGGGTTCAACTTGTATTGTTGAGATGAGCTTATTAAAAATACTGTGTAAAATTGAGGCACCATAATAATTGTTATTCAGTTTTGGACATTTATAAGATAGTTCTTTACTAAATACCAATTTTATATTTAAATGTAACAACAACATTTATTAAATAATCATATTCTTACACAAAATATGCTCTTGGAGTAATGTCATTGGCAAAAATGAAGAATATAAACAATAACAGATGCTGGAGGGGTTGCAGAGAGATAGGAACACTAGCACACTGTTGGGGCAACTGCAGAGTGGTACAGTCGCTCTGGAAAGCAGTGTGGTGAATCCTTGAAAAATTGGGGATGGACTCATCATACCATCCAGCTAGCCCTCTTTTGGGTGTTTTCCCAGAGGAGTTAGCATCAGCACATTACAGCAACACAGCAAAAATTTATGCTCGTAGAAGCTCAATTTACAATAGCTAAACTACGGAACCAACCCAGATGGTCCTCGCTGGATGAATGGATCCAAAAACCGATATGTTTCTACCATGGAATTCTACTCAGCAATGAGTAACAATAAAATTGCAATCTTTGAAGGTAAATGGATGGCAGTGAAGGAAATCAGGCCTGTGTGAAAGGTAGTCATCCTCATGTATTAGACCCAGGACAGGCATACCAACACATAATCTAGCAGGAGAAGGGGAGAGGAGGTTTTTGGGGAGGGGAGATGAATGGAGAATCAGTAGGGATCTAGGTGGTAATTTTGGTTTAAGAATAATTTGGTTAATTAGCCTGAGCAAGGCAATTGCTTTACCACTGTACCTCAGTCATCTTGATTACTTTTCTTTTTCTTATTTGTTCTGAATGACCTTTATTCTTTACAATTTTTTACTGCTCTACTACATCAATAAAATAGTGAGAAAGCTACAGTTTATGTATGATTATTTGAAAGGAGGACAACAATCCAAAAAGACTTAATTTTGGCCATGCCTGGTGTTGCACACCTATAAACCCAGCAACTAACTCAGGAGGCTGAAGCAGAAATATCAAAGCCAGGAGTATCAAGAGGATGAAACAAGAGTTCAAAGCCAGCCTTGCCAACCTAATTTTCTTTTTCAAAATAAAAAATGAAAAGGGGTGGGAATGATTAAGCTCCCCTTGGCTCAATCCCCAGTAACAAAAATTTTTAAAAAAAGAAAAGAAAGAAAGAAAACGGAGACTTAAGTTTTGTATCTTCTCTACTCATTGTCATTCTATAAGTGTGTGTTTAGTAGAACAAAATGTAAACTAAATTGAAAAATTATACATGCCTAATGAACACAAGTTTATTCTAAAATACATTAAATGTTTTAGTTATATTTTTAGGCACAAATTTAGTTTATATTTTTAAGTCATATATTTTTAAAACTTTGTCTCAATATCATCTGAGTTTGTTCTGTTAAAATATTCTCACAGCATTACATGTCTAAATTGCCATTATGGTAACAGAGAATTAGCCAGCATCCTTTTATATTTAGAATTCTTATGTTATTAAAATAAAACAACACTCCATAGACTTAGTCATTATTCAATTTTCTATTATTTTATCACATTGTATTTATTGCAACTAATAATATATTTGCAAAAATGGCCAAGGTAAAGCAAATAGTGGATTTAAGCACAGTTTTGGTCATTTTTGCCAATATTGCATTCCATTTTTCTTATTTTGGTAGTAGAAGCCTCATTTTGGCAACTCTGTGTTATTCACATGGGATTGAGGGGGAGAGAGAAGGGATGAGAAAAGGAAGGAACCACAGAAAGAAATTGAACAAATCACGCTATGTAAATCAATGAATACACCAAGTGAATGCTAGCTTTATATATGTCTGTAAAGTGCCAACAAAAATTAATAAATAAGTAGAGGAAGACTAGTAAAATAGAAAAAGGGGAATGGGGAGAGAAGGGAGGATGAGAGGGAAAAAAGTACTGGGGACTTAAGTGGAGCAAATTATATTTCACACAAATGTGTTTATGTCAAAGTGAACCATGCTGTTATGTATAATTATAATGAACTACCAAACGCATTTTTAAAAGATGTTATTAAAATAAATTTATTCTTGCCTCTTTTTTTAGGCTTTGTAATAGGAGTCTAGGATAGTCATGAATAAGTTCATGTTTATGTACCTGAATCTGTCACAAACACAGGGAATTGCTTGCAATTGTATTTGCTCTTGGAAGATCTTTTAATACATATTATGGACTTATCTGAAAGGCAATTATAGAAGGATTCTCATCAAAATGTGTTTCTTTAAATATCTTAACACCTATGAGCACATTCATGAAGATAATTTCTTCCTAAAAACTTCCTAAAATTATAATTTGATTGCAGGTTTGGAGATTTAACCAACAAATCCATTGTACATTCTTTGATAGCTGCTAATATATGTTTTTATTTCCTAGGTATTTAATATGGCAATAACCAATAAAAGTTTTTTACCAGTTTAGTTCTTTGAATTGGAAACCTTCCTTTTGTGTTGTGTGTGTGTGTTTTGCATGTATGTGTATACACATATACATCTAAGTATAAATGTATATATATGTGTATGTGTAAAGTACATATTTTATATATGTATAATATATACACACATATATATAAATATGTGTATGTATGTACATATATACACACACATAAAAAAACAAGCCTTGGAACTCTCCTCTTCTTTCTCTGGATCATAATGCAATGGCTTCCATTTTGTCTTGAGTATCTTTAAAGTAGAGCTAACTCCCCCCATCTCCAACCCCTTGACACAAAGATACATCCCACTGACTCATACTTTAAAATAGAATGTATCTTTATTGTTCCTTCTAGAGAGCAAGCAAAACATTTCAGAAATGTTTTTAGGTGATATATTTTTTTGTTACTCTGAAAATTCTTTGAGTTCCAACTTCTTATTTGGATTCATGGTAGAAGTTCCCTTATCATCCTTTTTCAAGATAAAACACATTATTAAATTTAAATCATTCAACAAATCCTGTGATTCTTTATATGTTGGCTGTTCTCGAATGCTGCCTGTGAAACATAATGAACCCACACAACAATGTTGTGCTTGATTTTTGTTGCTTCAAATGAGCTAGTCTGAATCAATTTTTCCCCTAAGGACTTGCTTGAATTAAATGAAGATTCTTAGATTCAGTCAATAAAATTTATAACCTTAACGTTTTCTACCAAATATCTAGAGCTTCACATGTGAGGACATACATTCCAATTTCCAAGATACAAGTGACTGCTAATTTAACCACCCGTTTTGCATAATTGCAACTTTTCACATGGTGTTACATAATCTTTAATTGATTTCAACCAATTCCACAATTTATAGAATAACAGTTGAAAATCGTACTCCTGATAACAAGTCCTATATTTCTTAAGTGTTCAGGGGCTTTATATGAAAGCCCATAATCTCCTAACTTTTAAAAAGGAAACATATAGGCTACATCATAAGAAACTTAAGGTTAGATTTTGGTATTAATAGAAGAACAGCCACCAAATAATGTCATACATGTATTCCTTAAACTTCCTGTCTCTCCTCTCTGCTTGTCTTTGCTTCTTTCTGCTTGTTAGTCTCACTCTATTATGATGCAGAATTGCTCTCCATTTGTTAACAATGTGGTCACAGTCTTCTAATTTCAATGTTAAGGCAAAACAGAATTGTATTTCTACCTTCAATAAATAGACATTAGAAAAGTGGCCTCTTTGACCTGGGTAGGATCAAGTTCCCACTGAATTGTGTTATATACTTGTCATTTATATCAATTGCTATAGTCAAAGCAATGAAGTGCTATATTCATTCTATGTCCTGTTGGGACAGCTAATGATGGTTCCTTGGTTCCATTCCTGTGCCTCAAGAACGAGAAAATCATTGTTAGTTATCCCATCAGGACAGAATAAATGACTTTCCCAAAAGAGTAGTAAAAAACAGAAGGGGTATAGACAAAATGTACAATGAAAATGTAAATATAATTATATATATATATATATATATTGTCGGGAGCGGGATCCGCCATGCCAAGATGGCGCCTGAGGCTAGGGCCCCACCCAGTTCTTTGAGGAAGTAGAAGCTGGCTGTAGTGCACTTGCGTGGCATTTAGGGAAAAGTCAGAAGCCCATTGGTGCATATGAATCTATTGGTCACGTGTGCTGTGAGCTGTATATATGTGGGCGGATTTCCGGGGAGAGGGAGTTCGGGAAGGAGAGAGAGAGTTCAGGCGGAGAAGGGAAGAGAGAGGAGGAAGAAGAAGATCGACCAAATAAAGCTCTCCCAACCTAACCACGTGTCGCGTCTTCTCTGCGGGCAGAGGGAACGCGATAAGTGGTGCCGAAACCCGGGAATCAAATGTTAACATTAAGGTAAGTAATTAAAAAGAGGTAAATTATTAATAATTTAAAAGGAAAAAAGCGGCCAAATTAAAGTGAAACTAGCTGTAAGACAGCAACGGAC
>PVKS010035145.1:0-20307 GCA_004027875.1 Aplodontia rufa
GTCCTTACATAGGGTACCCACTAGTTAAAAAGGTATAGGACACCGTATCTCTCAGCCTATGCAACATGCCCAATATCTTCAGTGGGAAGATATACAAGGTAATAGGTAACATTTAAAACTTTTTATCTTTGAGAGTATAACAATAAATTTGTGGGGCTGTGATATGTTAAGTTGTTTGGAGGGGGTTAATGACAAGTCCGAAATCAGTAATAATTCTTCAAATGCTTAACCAAGGATTCATCCTTCCCACTAGCAAGCTAGGAAGAAATGAACAAGGAAGATGTTTGTTCCCCTGTGGCACAATCACTTTAATGAGGATGGCATGGATTTGGGTATACATCTAACCACCCTTTTCAGCAGATGCCTTGATCTCTTTACCACAGAGAAGAGTTAAAAAAATTACTTGACTAATGACCCTGTCTGGGTTCATCAGTGCCCCCTTACTGGGGAAATGCTTCAGGCAGCTCTTGTGCTGCTCCAAGAATAACTTCAGGCTGGTCATATTCAAACTACTTTCAAGCACATGGAACACTCCTCTGTTGTGATTAAGCAAAAATAAATGGAAAAGTAGACTCAATGGGCACTCTGCAGCCTGGGCTTCTTCCCCCCATGGCTATTCCCTTTGACTATCATTTAATGATGATAGACATGGATTGTTTTTTCACTATACCCTTACATCTGGCTTATTGTAAGCACTTTACAATTAGTGTTCCAGCCATTAATTTTAAGTATCCAATGATAAGATACTGTTGGAGGGTTTTGCCACAGTATATGGTTAACAGTCCTATGCTATGTCATGTTTTTATAGCTTAGCAGTTGCTCCCTATGAAAGCAATATCATGATGCATATACTATTATATACATGTATGATATACTCTTAGCTCACTGTAACTCAAACACACTTTAATAAATTTTTGGTCATTTTGGAACTTCTTACACTAATGTGTTTATGCATAATACCAGAAAAGGTACAAAATGCCTCTTATTCAATATTTATGTAGCATTACTGAGGTACTCATGATCTCCCTCCCAAAACATTCAAATTAGAACTGATAAATTACAAACTTTCAATTATTTCCAGAATCTGTTAGGTGTTATCAGTTGGAAGAGGTCTGCCTTAAAATTATCAACTGTAGATTTAAGTCCTTTATTTGACTTCTTATATGGAGACTTCTCCAGCCTCTCTTTGACTGCTCACCCTAAAGGCAAAATCTGTATTCATATAGGTTGAAACATCCCTCAAGTCTGCTCAACTTCCTAGAGTTGATTCGCAGGACTAAATAGATATGTTGAGATTTCCTGCTTCTCATACACCACAGGGGCTATATGGCAGGCTTCAGAAATTATTGAATGTCTCCACTTTGTGCACCCTCCTCCAAATTCTTTGACCCCATTGAATGATGTTGTTGCTCAACTTATTATTAAAGGCAAAAGTGAAGTAACACAATTAGTGGGAGTGGAGCATTCTCTTATTGAGGTGCACTTTTCAATAGAACATTGGCTTTGGGATTCATCATGTGCTTTGCAGGTGACTTTTGCTAATTTTTCTTGTCAAACATGAACTCATTATCTTTATGGTACTTTTATCCAGTTTGATATGATAACATCCTTTATTTCCTCAAAAATTGAACGTGCTCAGCCAATAGTTGGAATTATCATAGTATTTAGCTATGGCTCCATCTCAGGCAAGATTAGGTACTATGGCTTGACTCATACCAAAGTAGTACAGACCCACTACCCCTCTGTAGAGTGAGCAGAGCTTCAATCTCTCATTTGTGCCTTGTTCCATTCTTTTGGGGGTTATCTTTTTTATTGAGAAATTTATTTGATGAACAATCACACAAGTTTTTAATGAAATAATATAATATGTATATAGAGTCTGAAGATTAGATTTATCCCCAACAGTGCCCCCCAATTACCCACCCTTATCCCTCCCCTCCCCTTCCAAAATCATGTATTAGATTATATAACCTTACACCTTATCCAGATGTAATACATGATAATAGACCTCCTTTCTCAATGGACAGGGTCTAGTTCCAGCCTCCACAGTTGAGTGAAGACATTCGACTCTTGGTTCTCAGGGTTATGCTGATTTCAGTCAGCATAATTTCTTCCATAGCCATTCATTTACCTTGAAAGGCTGCAAAATCATTGTTTCTAATTGCTGTGTAAAGTACCATGGTATATATGTAGTCTTGTTCCATTTTTAATAAGAAGTAGTTATCATGTTTTAAATCCAGATAAGATGTTTTGTCATACAACCTAATATATTTTTAGAGATGTTTTGGGAAAGTGAGGGAGGGATAACGGTGGGTAATTGGGGGGATCTCTTGGGGGTAAATCTAATTTTCAGAATCTAAATACATATATATATATTTTGATAAAAAAGAATATATGAATATCAAATTGTTACTTCATATGCATTTATGATTGTACAATAACAATTTCTTAATTTTAAAAAGAAGTAGTTAACATCTATAGTGATAGTGTGTATACTGTGGAAATTGCCATGCACACTGAAAGAGATACCATGGGGCATACACAGTCAAAAGAATTATTTCATGTTTTCTATATTTAGCAAAAACCATTTCAATTATGTCAGTAGATTTGCTATACGGGATAGAGATAATTCTAACCTTCCAGGTCCTTTAGTAACTGGTCACCTGATTGTAGCATGTCAACAGTTAACCCCTTATGACTGTACCCAAACCTCTCATGCTTTTTACATCATCAAAACTCTTCCAGTTTATATAAAGTATTCTGTATTACCAGAGAACTTGCCTTCCAAATTTTCTGTCATTGTCCTTCTTGTTTTGTCCACACTCCAGTATTTATTATTGGGGTTAATCCCTGTTTTCTTAGGCCAAATCAGTTATTGCAGATGGATGTGACTAATATTTCTGAAATATTAGTAAACATTGTTATGTTCTTCATGTTGTGGTTACTCATTCATGTTTCATTTTTAATTCTTCTTGGCTGAGTAAGAGTACTTATCAGGTAATCTCCCATTGCTTAGCCACCCTTTCAGGGCTGAATCATCCTCTACAAATTAAAACTGAGAATACTACAGCATACACCCAGTCTTCTTTTCAACAATTTTGTGACCAATATCATATTGATCACCAACTGGTGTTCCCTATAATCCCCAAGGCCAGAGCACTGCAAATGAACTCACTCCTCTCAAATTACTATTACAAAAACAGAAAGGGGGAGAATTTACAACTCCACAAAATATATTTAATCATGCTGTCTTTGTTTTAAAACACTCAAGTTATGATGCTGAGAGTAACGCTGCTGCTAAGGAGCATATGACCCATAATTAAGCTTGGCTGACAGGTCTGGTATTTCCACCAGGCAATGGAAAGGACCAAACCTGATAATGGTGTGTGGCAGAGGCCATGCTTCTGTGTTTCCAAAAGGGGCTGCTCATCCTGTTTGCATGCCTGAGAGTGCTGTTTGTCATCATGGAGAATCTCAAACCTCAGTTCAAGCACCTGAGGCGGACACTAGAGATACCGGTATTCACCCTTGTCAAACGTAAGGCCAAGAAGAAAGGAAAAGGACTTGGCATACTCAGAAGACTTAATTGCCAACATGGGATAAGTAATTTGATGTACCAGGCTGAACAGATGGTAATGGAATGAGGAGGTGAAAAGATTCCAGCTATCATGTTTGTGGTTATATTGGCCTTAGTAAATTGTCAGGTAAGTAGGGTGCAAAGGGAAACTTATTGGATTTGCCTTCCAGATCTTCCCTTAGTGCACCCAGTTGTGTGGAATGGAGAAATATGTTCCAGGAGTTACTAATGATGTACACACAAACAGGGGTAATGCATTTTGCTTCAGTTGGCATTGTATTCATAGGCCAATTTTTCAAGAGTTAACTCTCAAATACATTTTAGAAAACAAATCTCATTTTACAGAAAACTAATGTAAAATATTTATAAATTTAATTATAATAGAAGTGATTCTGACATTTTAAACAGACAAATGACAACCTGAAATCTTTGATTTCAGTGTCTTTCATTATGGCCAGACAATACCTAATAATTTTAACTCCACAGGCCTTTCCTATGTTTGTTATTATACAAAAATTTATTTTAAACTACAGTTTAAATTCTAAAGGGTTAAATTTAGTAAAGATTATGAGATATACATAGCTGCTATCTCCTAAAATTCTACAATATACCCTTTCTGTTTAATATGCACACATCAACTGACTTCTAAATGTAAATACTCATAAACTTAATTAATAGATCCAATAACCCTTCAGTTCATGTGACGTAAATAAAACATTCACACAAAACTCTAAGGTAGATTGGTCAAGATAAATGATATCTTTAAAATTATTAATCTTCATGTTTTATTAGAGGGTTAGTAAATAAAAATTTTGGTCTTTATGAATGTTTAAGATGTAATTTTCATTACTGCCTGATATCTTGTTTTTTTATAATTAAGATTAATCTTCCCAGGCACATAGGCAAATGCCTGTAATCCCAGTAACTCAGGAAGCTGGGGAAAGAGGATTGCAAGTTCAAACCAGCCTCAGTAACTTAGCAAGGCCCAAATAATTTCACCAAGACCCTGTGTCACAAAAATTAAAAAGGACTGGGGATGTACGTCAGTGGTTAAGTGCGCATCAATTAAGTCCCTGATACCAACAATCATCATCATCATCATGATCATCATCATCAATGTTTCTTAAAAGAAACATCTATTTAATTTACTAAGCAAAAATGATAAAATATCAATTGCTAAATATAACTTTAAGTATTCTTGGCTTACATCATTGTATTTAGGATATTAAGGAGAGTCAGAATCATTTTGATGAAAGCTGCATGGCTTGCAAAGCAATTGCTTCATGAGATAAATGGCTTTAATACTTGGATATTTTAAAACATATAAAATGGTACATTCTTGAAATTGTAAGATTGCTCCTATTACTTTTTTTTACAAAGAGAATCAATTTTTATTGAGTTTTTCACATGGCTTTCATTGCTCTGACACTTAGTTGTGTACGTGGCTGCTGGGGTTTGAACCCATTTACTTGGGCAAACCGTTCAAGCGCCATAACAGCCGAGCCACCAACCTAGGCCAAGCTCAAAATTTTCATTGCCATGAGTTACAATAGTCATTTTAGCAGAACATTGCTTTAAATCATTTACTCTGATACTATAGATCTAAAGAAATATATTTATGAAATGAATTTAAAGCTACACTACAACTTTAAGTGCTAAAATCATAAACCTTTAATGTTTTTTCTTAATTTAAATTAATTTATTTTCTTTTTTTATACATTTTTTAAAATTTTTGAACAACCATACAAGTTTTTAACAAAATAATATGAAATGTGTATACATTCTGAAGATTCGAATTACTGCCAGGGGTGCCTTACCAATTACTCATCCTTATCCCTCCCTTCCCCTTCCCACAATATCTTGAAAAAAGAATTATGTTATATAATATTACACCTTATCTGGATTTAACACATGATAATAGACCGACTTTCTCGCTGACCAGGGTCTAGTCCCAACCTCCACAGATGAGTGGAGAAAATTGACCATTAGTTCTCTGGGATAAGCTGAGATGAGCTATCTGCATGATGCTATGATAATTGAATTGTGAAGATTTTATTATTGCTAGCACATCAGCTAATAATGTTTAATAAAATGTAAGCAAAAGTTAAAGGCAACTAAACATTTTCTACTTTTAAATGATTTAGCTCTTCTTATCCGCAAACACACACAGATATGACGCACAGATGGGGATTTTACCATACATTTTAAAATTTTCAAGGCTGTTCTTTACAGTAAATATGTTGATGTTATCTAAGGCATATATTTTGGACAATGCTATTCTACTTTATTACAGGTATTAGGTTTCAGATGTTTAAGAAAATCTGAAATGTTTTGGACCTGATGTTTACATTTTTGGGGTATCGATGCACGGTGAATTCTCATGAGTTTAATAATGTTTGAGGCATAGGTACAAATTTACAATACTTTTTCCACTTCACTTTCTTATCAGTATGAATTTCCTGGTGATGAGAAAGGTGTAAAAAACCATTGGAGACATTGTCACATTGTTTTTACATTTTTATTATGATTCTTCTAGTATGAAATAGGGTTGAACCATCCTTAAAGTCAAGGCCACAATGTTCTCATTTGAGTTTATGTACAGTATAAAATATCTGCTGTCAGTGTAGTGTGATCTTTCATTAAAACCTTTGCCACATTCTTCACCTTTGCAGCTCTTCTGCCCAGTGTGAATACTTTGATGGTTTATAAGTTGTGCTCTTTAATTAAAAGCTTAGGCATATGCTTTTCATGTGTAGGGCTTCCCTCCAGTATGAATTCTGTGGGGTACTGTAAGGTCTAATCTTTTTTTAAAAGCTTTTGCACATTCTTCACATTTGAAGTGCTTTTCTCCATTATGAATTCTGTGATGTACACTAAATACTGATCTGTTTTTAAAACTTTGCCACATTCTTCACATTTCTAGGACTTCTCTCCAGTATGAAATCTGTGGTGTTTTGTAAGTTCTGATCTATTTTTAATAGCTTTGCTGCATTCTTCACATTTGTAGGGCTTCTCTCCAGAGTGAATTCTTGGGTGTACTGTAAGGTTTGTTCTTCCTTTAAAAGCTTTGCTGCATTCTTCACATTTGAAGGCCTTTTCTCCAGTATGAATTCTGTGATGTATACTAAGTGATGATCTATCACTGAAAGCTTTTCCACATTCTTCACATTTGAAGGGCTTTTCTCCAGTATAAATTCTATGATGTATACTAAGTGATGATTTATCGCTAAAAGCTTTGCCACATTCTTCACATCTGTAGGGCTTCTCTCCAGTATGAATTCTTTGGTGTACTGTAAGGTGTGATCTTCTTTTAAAAGCTTTGTTGCATTCTTCACATTTGTAGGGCTTCTCTCCAGTATGAATTCTTTGGTGTACTGTAAGGTGTGATCTTTCTTTAAAAGCTTTGTTGCATTCTTCACATTTGTAGGGCTTCTCTCCAGTATGAATTCTTTGGTGTATTGTAAGGTGTGATCTTTGTGTAAAAGCTTTGCTGCAATCTTCACATTTGAAGGGCTTCTCTCCAGAATGAATTCTGTAGTGTATTGTAAGTTCTGATCTTCTTTTAAAAGCTTTGCCACAGTCTTCACATTTGAAGGGCTTTTCTCCAGTATGAATTCTGTGATGTATAGTAAGTGATGATCTATCACTAAAAGCTTTTCCACATTCTTCACATTTGAAGGGCTTTTCTCCAGTATGAATTCTGTGATGTATACTAAGTGATGATCTATCACTAAAAGCTTTGCCATATTCTTCACATTTGTAGGGCTTCTCTCCAGTATGAATTCTTTGGTGTACTGTAAGGTGTGATCTTTGTTTAAAAGCTTTGCCACATTCTTCACATTTGTAGGGCTTCCCTCCAGTATGAATTGTGTAGTGCACTTTAAGTTCTGATCTTTCTTTAAAAGCTTTGCCACATTCTTCACATTTGAATGTCTTCTCTCCAGTATGAATTCTTTGGTGTACTGAAAGGTGTGATCTTCTTTTAAAAGCTTTGCTGCATTCTTAACATTTGTAGGGCTTCTCTCCAGTATGAATTCTGTAGTGTATTATAAGTTCTGATCTTCTTTTAAAAGCTTTGCCACAGTCTTCACATTTGAAGGGCTTTTCTCCAGTATGAATTCTGTGATGTATACTAAGTGATGATCTATCGCTAAAAGGTTTGCCACATTCTTCACATTTGTAGGGCTTCTCTCCAGTATGAATTCTGTAGTGTATTGTAAGGCATGATTGTTTTTTAAAAGCTTTGCTGCATTCTTCACATTTGAATGGTTTCTCTCCAATATGAATTCTGTGATGTATTCTAAGTAATGATCTCTTTTTAAAAGCTTTGCCACATTCTTCACATTTGTAGGACTTTCCAGTATGAATTCTCTGGTGTGTTGTGAGTTCTGATTTTTTATTAAAAAATTTGACACATTCTTCACACTTGTAAGGGTTCTCTCCTGTATGAAGATGGTGATGTTGGGTAAGGTGCTTGATTTTATTTAACATGTTGTTGAATTCCTTGTATTTGTAGGGCTTTTCTCCAGTGTGAATACCTTGGTGTTGAGTAAGGGTTAAAAAAATTATTGAATCTTTGGTATATTCTTTAAAATTGTAGGGCTTATGTGTTGTATGAATCTTTTGATGCTTAACAAATGGTGATTTTTTATAAAAAGTTTTGGCACACCCTTTAAGTATGCCAGGTTGCATATTAACACAGAATGTGCATTGTTCAAAAAGGCTTGAGTTATCAAATGCTTTCATACATTCTTTAAACTTATAGGACTGTCTTTCACTAAAAGTTTTCTTGTGTTGATTGAGAGTTGGAACTTGATTAAGAGCTCCTTCACATTCCCTGTATTTGTTAGGTTTGTCTTTCCTATGAACATTTTGATGGGGCATGAGCTTTGAGCATTGAACAAGGACTTTATCACAATTGTCATCTATATACACGTTTTTTGCAACTTCATCTGTGTGAAGAGAAGTCAAAGCTGAAATATATGAAAAAAACAATTATTTTACTTAGTAAACTTACGTGAATACATTCTGCAAAAATAATGTATGAAATTGTAGTCATGTCAGGACATCAGTAGGATAGAATATTCGTAAAATCAAGGACATTATTACTCCACAATTATATGAGCTATATAAAATGCATAGACAATATTACTTTGTAAGAATTGCCCTGCCGATTTTAGAGATTACACAATAAGAGTACATTACTAAGGAAAGCAGAGGAGTAGAGGGAAAACAGTGTTACTTTTATAAATAAAATAATTTCCTCCAAAGTACAGCAGTGTGCAATATGGAACAATCTACCAACTCCCTTCTCTCAATAGAATGAGAGACATATGAAATATAGGAAAACATTTGTGGTTTCCTTGGGAACTACCTGAAAACTGATTTCTGTGTACCATGAGACAAAGATCTGAAAATAACACATGGCATGATGATACCACAGATATTCAACAGGAGTAAATGACCAATGAATGCTTAAGAAGAAATATGGACAGAATTTTCAATGGTAAAAACACACATATATCTAGAGAAGCTTTACCAAGAAAAGAAGTTTGAGAAGCAATAAAAGACTGTCATATTAGCTGGATGATGCCAACATGACCATCAAGAGAAATGACTTGCTTTATATTTTTGAACTTTTGATATTTATTGATATATTTCACTGACAATTTAAATTTTATGCATTTACTCAGATACATGGTACTTTAAAGTTTATATACATGTGAATGACTAAATGTAGTGAATTGGTCCATGCATGATTTCATGTAATTATCAATTTTGTGCTTAGAAAGTATAAAATACTTTGTAGTTGTTTGTAAATGCTCATTGTTTTAGCATTTATGAAGAATAGAATATGCTACACTCACCATGTGGCACAATAGAACACTTGATATTTTTAGGAATATTAAAATAAAAATTTGCATATTTTGACTCACAACACATCAATACTACACAAAACAGAGAACCTTGGGACCACAATTTTATTCTCTGCTTTTCTGAATTCTACATATGAGCCACAAGCTCTAACAGCTTTGTGACTCGGCATCTGTATTAGATTATTAAATGCAAAGTCCTGCATAGTCATTTCACATCAACTTAAATGCCATGATAGCCTCATATAACTAAATAGTAATTGTATATAAATACTGTATTTTCTCTCTTTCCATCATTTATGGACATACAGGTTGAGTCCCTGCATTGACTATTGTGAATAACTCTTGCAATGAACACAATAGTATAGATATCTCTTTAACATGCTGGTGTAACCTCTTCTGAATACCTATTTAGTGCTTGAATTTCTGTATCATGGGATTATTCTACTTTTAGTGTTTTATGGGTGCTGCTAGACATGATGCCTAAGAATGTTGTACCACTGATTTATACAAACCAAACCCTTTATAAATTATTCATTTGGAAACATGTTTTCACTAAGATATTATTATGTGCCTCAAACTTGAAATTGTCTTGCATAGCTTCACAGTTAACTAGGATTACAATCTTTTAGCACTGTGCTTACCTATCTTTATTTATTTAGTAATTTCCACATTGTTTTCCAAAGTAACTATACAATCTACTGTTGGTTGGTTTTCAAATAGACAAATCACTCAAGAATAGTGCAGCACAAGAAGAAAAATGAAAATCTGGCAAAATCAAAGCAGGAATTTTAAGCATTAGGAATTGAACATTAGGAAAGTTAAAGTTATGACTTACCAAAAGAGTGTGAAATAACTATTTCAAATAAATTTAGTGAGTTACCACACAACACAAAAAAAGAATGAAATTCAGAAATAAATTATTAACAGAAATAAGTAGAATTGCATATGTGACAACTTCCTTAAGAAAAAATTGTATGAGTCAGGTGTGGGTTTATACATATGTAATCCCAGCAACTTGGGAGGCTAAGGAGGATCATGAATTGATGGACAGTGTTGGCAACATAGTGAATTTCTGTCAAAAGTTAAAAAAGAAAAACAAAGAGAGAAAGAGAGAAAGAAAAAGAAAGAAAGAAAGAAAGAAAGAAAGAAAGAAAGAAAGAAAGAAAGAAAATGTGAAGGTAGCTCAGGGTGTAACTCAGTGGTGAGTCACCCTAAATTCCATCCCAATTATCAGTAAGAAACTCATTTGGAGGGCTGGAGTGGGGGCTGGGTGGTTATGGTAATTGCCCAGCATTCACAAGCACACGGGTTCAAACTGCAGCTTAACTAAGTTTCAGAGCAATAAAAGCCATGTGGAAAACTCAATAAAAATTGATTCTGTCTGTCTTTCTCTTTCTCTCACTGTCCTTTTCTCTTAAAAAAAGAAAATAAAATCACATGGATAGAGCAGTGGCTCAGCAGTTATGGTGCTTGCCTCGCTTGCATAAGACATTGGTTTGAACCCCAGGACTACAAATGCAATGAAGTGTCAGAGGAATGAAGGCCCAATGAGAAACTAAATAAGAAACTAAAGAAAATTGATTCTCTCTCTCTTTCTCTCACTGTCCCTCTCAGTGAAAAAGAAGAAAAGAAAAAGAAAAGAAAATCACAGAAATTATAAAAATGACAAATATAATAGAAATCTCTTAGGTGGCAGTATCTACTAAGCTTCTGTCTGACAAAGACCAGAGTTGGGGAAGGGCTCGGTAAAGCCAGCATTCCAGGATATTGCCAAAACCATCCTTCTGGAAATTGGCTATTTACTCAAATTGGATATAACTGTTATGGATTGATGAGAAGGGTACTTGTATAAGGCTGGATTTCAACATGCAATGCATTGAGAGCGTTGCATCAGAAAGAGGAACTCATTTGCTGAAACCCTTCTTCTGAGGACACATGCGACCAAAAAGGCTCCTGACACCCTACTCAAGGGCATCACCTTGAGGTCCTGATGCTTCTTTGGACCGCCTGATGGGATAGGTTAAATATAACTTCCACCCTCTTGAAGAGCTCGTGGTCCCCAGTGCTGCATATGGAACTGCTACCTGCATGGGCTCTCTGCCCCTTGCTGACCTTTCCTTTCATTGGTCCCCATACACGTTATAACCAAACACCCTTCCTCAATAAACGAGTTCCTGCTGTGACTGGTCTCCCTGATGCATCTGATTGTCCTCTTTAAGGTGGGATGGAAAGAGGCAGTCAGCCGACCCTTGCCTCTCTTGGCTGCCTTGGTTGGAGTGTGCTTCTCGCCTCCTCCCCTGCGTGTCAGGGGGAACACAAAAGGCTAAAAACCCCAACAGTGTAACACATATGGAAGTCATGAAGGATGAAGCTATACTGACTTCAAAGCAGAGTTGGAAACAGAAAGCAAACTAACTGGAACTAACGAACAAAGAAAATATTATACAAAAATTGCCTTTCCTATCTTTGAAAAACTTAAGTTTTCACTTCTTAGCCCATAGGTTAAGATGTACAGATATCTTAAGGTTAACAATTATAGGACTTAAAGATATAGTAACAAAGTGGTTTTTGGTTAGTAGTTAAAAAGGGTATATGGGCTTACAACATGGTTAAATAAGAAATATCTGAAGGAAAATAGGGAGTCAGAGTTTTGGGAAAGTGTTGGATCTCTGTCTTTTATCAAAAGACAGATATAGAGAACAGGGAACAACATTATCCTTTCTGAAAATAAATCCTTTTTGTACAACAATTGAAACAGTTCATGAGGATTTGACCATGAACTAATGATAAAATGGAGAGTTTTGTGTCTGGTGCTCTGAAATAATTTAAATAGTTACAGGTGGTCAATTTGGTTAATGAGGCAGATAATGAAAGCATTGCTTATGCACATGTAAAGGAGTTCAAAAATAAACAACAGAAAGTATTTTGCTCAAGGAGTGTACTGTGTCTGCTTCCAACTTCCCCCAGAGGTTCAGGTCGTTCTGCCATACCAACTACACTCATCTTTTGCAGACCCTAAGAGTTGCTGAAGCTGGTCTCTGGCAGATATCAATATCCAAGAACCACAATTATCTCCAAGTAGAAAAAATCCACGAAGAATCAAAGCACATCTTATTAAAGTTTAAAAGTTAATAGAGAATTTTAAGAGCAACAAAAGAAAAGATGTGTCACCTAGGAAGATATTATGATAATTAATAGTGAAATTCTTGGTAGAAGATATATAATAAAGAAAGGAACTGGGGAATGTAGTCAAATGGTTGGAATAATAAAATTTCCAACCAAGAACACCATATCCACAAATATTGTCTCACATGAGTGAAGAAATATAAAGACTTTAAATACCTCAAAAGTTCATCAACACTAGAATTTTCCTCCAAAAATACTAAAGGGAATTCTTCATACTGAAAAAATAAATCTGCACAGCAACAAGTCAAGAAAATTTAAATTTTCTAAGCAAAGAAAAGTAACACACAAGCAATTATATTTGTCTATAATGGTGGGTCATAAAACACTTCAGTCTGCAATAGAATTTGAAAGCTTATATCTCAATGTCAATGATAATATCAAAATCCATAACACATATAAAGGGAAGTGTGAGAGGAAGCAAAAGACGACACTCTGATAATCCAAGAACCACAAATTCAACCATTAATAAAACAATTGTAATTAATATAGAAAAAAACCCTACAAAGTAGGAATGAGTTCTTCCCTTTTAAATACTTCTTTGATTATAAATACATTTTTACAAAACACCAGTCCAAATAAAAAGCTTGACAAACAAAATTAAATTAAACAAAAATAACTGTACATGTTCTACAGCAGACTCTAAATTTAAGGATGCAAATGGACTGAAAGCATAAGGATGTAAGAATATTATATACAAAATGATGAAAAGAAAGCTAGGGTGAATAAAGTACGGTAGGCAAAACATAGTTTGCAACAAAAGTTACACAAAGCAAATGTATTTTAAATTTAACAAATTGAGAAACAGGCAAAGTAAAATGATATTTAACCATAAAAAGCATCTTTCCCTAAGTTTCTGCAATAAAAGTAGATACATTTGCAACTCACATGATACTTCCCAAATCTAAAAGATAAAATTTAGAGAATTGAATAAAGAAGTAGAAAAGAACTAGAAGACACCAATCCTTATTTGCTTATAAACAAAAATGTACTCAAACCAAATGAAAATTACAAAAGAAGAAAATGAAAAATATTTAAGCAAATTAGATTTACATATGCAATATGTTATATAAAAACTTGAGAATTATAGCAAATGGAATAGTATATTAAATAAACCACTCTCAGGGAATGAAACAAAGTTTATTAGTGGTGAAAATATTAAGATTATTTTGTAAGTATAATAGAATAGTATTCAAATGGAAAGTGGAAAGTATGTTAAAGATCTATGCATATATGGGTAATGTGGTGGAGATTCTGGGCTTAGGATTGGTTTTAACTTACTTTGTCAGTATCTATGTATACATGACTATATATATAACAATGATTCCCTCCAATATGGAAGACTATGTTGAACCAATGGTAAAAAGAAAAAAAAAACTATACATAGGTGGCAATTGAATAAATTTTTTGGAACATGCTTCTGATCAATAATTGAAAAATAAAAGCTTACTTGTACTATTCAAAGTTATCTGGAGACTCCATGTAATATCTATACAACTTCCAAAATAGTTTTTGCACAACTAGTACAAGCTATTCTAGAAATTTTATAGAATCTCCACACTGTATGAATACTGCAAAAATATCCAAAATACAAAAAAATTTGGAAATGCTATTTCCTGACTTAAAACATTAAAAGCCACAGAATTCAATAGTTAGCACTGACATCAAGTCACACAGTCATGGAACCCTGAGTGAGTGTGGTAACAAGCCTTCATATCTATGGCAGATTATTACATTTGCATACCAATATTACTTAAAATATTATCCAAAAGAGACATTGTTGGAAGCAAACCAAACACCCATTGAAATGAGTGGAAGAGGTAATTTGGAATACAGAAATTAGACTATTTTTCAAGTCATCAAAGTTAAGAAAATATGTGAAATGTAGAATAAGAATAAAGTTTACATTATGTTAACTGAAATGAACAGAAAAGCATCTTGTGTTGTTCATAAGTTGCTAACAAAAAGACATACTGCAGAACTCTACAGACACCTAAACAAAAACAAACAAAAAAATCTGAAAAGAAATGAAAATCGGTGGTGTTTGAAAGGAGCAGAAAGAAATGAGAACTTGTTTATATGCAAAAATTACTTTTTGCATTCTGAGAAGAAAATTTTGCAGATATGCATTTGTATGGCAATTTTAAGAAACGTTACTGAACAGTACATGTAAAATTTTGGGGATAGCAAGTTTTATTTGTGGTTTGATCACAATTAAAATTTCTAAAAATACATAAAATTAGAATTGCAAATTTTTGAAAGTTATCTTTACAATGTCATGGTCTTTATCTGAAAAATAAGAACAAACTCAATATATGTATGATTGGTATGCACGTAATTTTAGTGAGTAGGAATTCTGAGGCAGGAGAACTTCAAATTCCAGCTATCTTTAATAAATTAGTGAGAACATTTATCAAAACATAAATAAAAAGGTTTGGGATGTACACATTATTAGAGCACTCCTGGATTCAATCCATATTGCATTTTCATGGAGAAAATTCCCAGTGCTATGTATATATGCAGTATAAAAGACAATCCAGATAAAACATGAAAGTCATGAACAAAACTGGTATGATATTAATAAAGCAAGTTAAAAGCACATTAAATTATATTCACAATAGAAACAATTATCATGCATATCTTCAATTCAACTTACATTGCCCTAATTTCTGAAGTTATGTAAATTTCCATGTGACCAAATAATGTAAGTAAAAATAAAATATTATTAATTGATATCAGGAAACCAACACTAGACTATGAAACCCAAACTATAAAAAATAAAGGAAAAAGAAACGTAAACTTTAACCAACCGAATATTAAGTAACCACAGCTATATTATTTTACAAACTGGTCTATAATGACAATTTTAATCTGTGACTATATATCCAAAAAGAACAGTCATTGTGAATTTTGATGTTCATTATATGGTAGAAAATTTCACAGAAACTCCAATATCATTGTTCATAAAGAGCTCTGAATGCTTTGCCTGCCAAATTTGGAAAGGTGGATATGTGTGGGGAGGGGGGTGGCAAAGAGAAAGGACAGATAAAGAATTTTTTAAGGGCTGAGGATACAATTCAGGGCCTTGTGCATGCTAGGGAAGCTCTCTGCCACTGAGCTGAATCCCCAACCCCCAAAGAATTCTTTAGCTCTCTGTCTCTCTCTCTCATTCCCTCTCTCTCTCTTACACACACACATTCACACACACACACACACACACACACACACAAAGTTAAAAGGGCTCTCATAACTTACAACATGATGGTACAAGTGTGAGTATTTTACTTGAGAAATACTGTGGTCAGTTTGAAGCCAAGTCTGAAAGGGAAAGCTGGGTCAGGGCCAAAGCCATTTCACAGCAGCATGCTAGTCACTTCAGTGAACAAACGGCAACAGTCACAATATTCCCATGCCCTACCACCTACAGAGAAAGCTCTTGAGAATTGACCTAGAGAGAATTTCTACAAAGACCACCATCAATAGTGGATTGCTGAAGCCCATATCACTCAGTCCCCTGCTCCACAAACAAAGGGACAAAGCTGACCAAGGTGGATCATTTCCCAAGGAAAAGTTGCAAGGGGTGCAAAAGCCCACTCAGCAAACATTTGAGCTGCTTGTCCCCAGGCAATTATCCACTCACCCACTGGACATAGTGGCCAATATTATTTTGACTGGGTACAAATTCACCAGTACTCCAATGTTAATACCTGTGCACTCAAAGTCCACAGTTCCTCAGTCCAGATGATGACTCCTCCATTTACCAACCCTAACAAAGAGAAAGGCACCACCAGAGGCCTGGAACTACAAACAGCATCAGAGCACCAAACAAAAGAGAAGCAGATATAGAACTGGTGGAACTGCCAGAGGAAAGGGATGGACATCAGCTTTAACAGATGCAACTAAAACACCTAGCATTCTTCTTTATATCCATTTACTTTGGGGTAAATTAAATAATATTCTCTGGCTCTATTCTCTCTCTCTCTCTCTCTCTCTTTATGGTCAAATTAACAGACTTTAGGCTCTCTCTCCCTCTCATTCTCTCACCCACTGTCTTTCTGCCTTCCCTCCACTTTACTTCTCCATTTTACCAATCTTCCTCCCATTCTCCATCTAGTACCAACTTAAGGTAATAATAAGATCACTAACTAAACTACTAATCATTTAATTAATTGGTTCCAGATTTTTATTAAAGGTATTTCACTGAACTTTAGGAAATGAAGTGGACAATTGCACTAAATTTTTGTTCTCTCAAGGTTGACTAGAATAAGAATTGCCTTAGAAAAGACTATAGTAAACATGCTCAAATAGCTTCTCTTAAAGAGGGGCTGATATTATGGTCAGCAGAAGTCACACAATGAATTGAAATAGTAGTATTCAGAAATCCACCCAACCCAAGGTCCATAAGGAAAAGAAGCCCACAAAGTACATCCTCACTTGAAAGAAGAAAACAAAAACACTGAAAGATGGATAGATATGCAAAAAATAAGAATATACAAGGGAATGAAGCGGCCCAAACTATCCATAATGCCTCAAAAACACATGCCAATGACAGCACAGTGGAAGAAATGTCAGAGAATGATTTTAGAATATTCATACATAAATGATTCTACAAACTAAAAGATGAAGTAAGGAAAGAATACAAAGAGGAAATATAGAAAGTGAAAACCCATTTCAGCAGAGATCCAGAGAAAAAATCACACAGAAATCCTCAAAACAAAGATTCAATAAAACAAATTTAAAATACAATGGAAAGCATAACCAATATATTAAAGTACTTGGAAGAAAGACTTTACAGTTTCAAAGATAAAGTAATTAATCTTCAAATATAGTAGACTGTACAGCAAAAAGATTTTAAGAGATCACAAAACAATATTAAAGAAATCTGTGTTAACATCAAGAGACCAAATGTGAGAGTTGTTGGGGTGGAGAAAAAGATGGAGGCACAAATTAATGGTCTGCACAATATGTTCAATGAAATCACTTTTAAAAATTTTCAAAATCAAGAACAAAATGGAAACTCATATTCAGGATGCAGAGAGAACTCCAAATTCACAAAATCACAATAGATCCAGTCCCAAGGATCATTGTTATGAAAATTCCTAACTTAAAGATCAAGAAGAAAATCTTAAAATCTTCAAGAGAAGAGAGACAAAACATGATTAGTGGAAAACCAATTCACATCATGACTAACTTCTTAACCCAAACACTAAAATAAGAAGAGATTGGAAAATATATACCAAGCTCTGAAAGAGAAGGTTTGCCAAGAAGAAAACTTCAAATTTGAGGATGAAATAAAAACCTTCCAAAACAAACTTAAGCTAAAAGAATTCATAACTAATGTTTCTCTTTTCCTACAGCCCCTACAGCATCTGTCATCGTTCATAATCTTCATCATTGCCACTTGACTGGAGTGAAGTGGAATAAAAATTATGCTAAGTGAAATATCCCAAACTCAGAGATTCAGGGGCTGAATGTTTTCTCTCATATGTGGAAACTAGAGTAAAACCTGATGCAGGATGAAAGTAAGCTAATTGAAATAATAAACTCACCATAGTTGAGATTTCACATAAGCTGGGGGAATCATACCAATGAAGGTGGGAAAGAAGGGAGGAGTAAAGAGATGGGAAGGAGGGATTAAGGGTGTTACTAATGCTAATGGGAAATCTGACTTCCATACGAAGTCCAAATATACACAGACAGAGAAACTGAGAAATTTGAGAAATTAACATGCATGTATATGCTTATTTTTATCTATAACATGGGGGTATTTCAGAAGAGACAAGAGAGTGGGGAGTGGACAAAGTGCAGAGATCCTGGATTAGGAACAGCCTTAGCCTACTTTGTCAATATCCATGTATGCATGAATATGTAACAAAGATTCCCTCCAACATATAATACTATATTAAACAAAAATAAAATAATCACCATATTTAAAAAAGGATGAACAAAAAAAAGGAACCAATATCAATCCTCCACAAATTATTCCATGATATAGAAAAGGAGAGAACTGTACCATACTCTCTACAAAGCTAGTATCATCCTGATGCCATAACCTGACAAAGACAAATAAAGGGAAAACACTATAGACCAATATCTTGAAGAGCATGGATGAAAAATTCTTAATAAAATATAGTAGAACCACATACAAAAAAAATTAAAAAGATAGTACACCATGACCAAATGGGATTCATCCTAGGGATGCAAGGTTTGAATAAAATTTGGAAGTCAATAAATATAATTAACTACATGAGTAGACTTTAAAACAAATTTACATCATAATTTCAATAGATGCAGGAAAAAAAAACTGACAAGGTACAACACCCATTGATGTTCAAAACTTTAGAAAAAAAAAAGGAATAGAAGGAACTGACCTCAGCATGACAAAGGTCATTAATGACAAACCTAAGGTTGACATTATTTGGAATGGAGAAAAATAAAAAGCATTTCCAGTGAAATTATCCTGAGTGAAATCAGCATAAACCAGAGAACAAAGGGTCAAATATCTTCACTCATCTGTGGAGGCTGGAAGTAAACCCCGGCCATTGAAAAGGTTTATTATCACGTGTTAAATCTGGACAAGTTGTAGTGTTGTACAACCTCATATGTTTTTAGAAATGTTTTCTGATAGGGAGGGTTAGAATAAGGGTGTGAAATTGGGGGCACAATTGGGGGGGTAAATCGAATCCTCAGAATCTATATTCATATGATATTATGTCATCAAAAACTTATATGATTGTTCAACAAATAAATTTCTCAAGTTAAAAAAAAACAAAACAGGAACTAGACAAGGATGCCCACCTTCACCACTCCTGTTCAACATAGTCCTTGAAACTCTGTAGCAATTAGTCAAGAAGATGAAATTAAAGTGATATGAACAGGGAAAAAAGAGTTCAAATTATCACTGTTTGCTGATGACATGACTGTATATTTAGAAGATAAAAAAAAAATTCCAACAGAAGACTTATAGAGTTCATAAATGAATTCAGCAAGGAGCAGGATACAAAATCAACATTCACAAATCAATTGCATTCTTTTATTCTATTGATGAATACTGAAAAAGAAATTAGAAAAACTACCCCATTCACAATTGCTTTAAAATTACTTGGGAAATAATCTAACAAATGATGTGAGGGACCTCTACAAATGAAAACTATACAACACTAAAGAAATAAATTGTAGAAGACCTTAGAAGTTGGAAAAATTCTCTCAGGTTCTTGCATGGAGAAAATTAATATCAAAATGATCATGTTACCAAAAGTACTATACAGATTCAAAGCAATTCCCTTCATATCCAATAACTTTCTTCATAGATTTAGAATAAGCCTTCATGAAATTCATTTGGAAAAATAAGAGACCCAGAATAGCCATAGTAGTCCTAAGGGACAAGAGTAAAGTTGGAGGAATCACAATAACAGATGTCAAATTATACTAAGAGCTATAATAATAAAAATGGCATGGTGAAGATGGCGTTTTGAAGACAAAGGCTTTCCCTGCATCTCCGCGACTGATCGGGATTTCTCCAACTTCCCGCCAGTATTTCCAGGTGCGTTTGGGGAGATTGGTAATATAAACCACCAGTCCTAATCTTGGCAGTAGATTTGAGAAATAGAAACTTGGACGCGACCTAGGGATTTGTTCTGACCTGTCTCGGCTGCAGCGCGGCTGCAGCGC